>JBBPCX010000135.1:3405519-3421372 GCA_037974365.1 Hydrocynus forskahlii | reverse complement strand
TGATTTCACAGAAGTGTGACTGACTTGGAGTTACATTGTGTTGTTTAAGTGTTCCCTTTATTTTTTTGAGCAGTGTATTTGTTAAAAGCTTGATTATTAAACTAGAAAATTGCTGGTGACCAATTTTAGCACCTGCATTACTGTTTTTACAGAAAAACAATCATATAACAAGTTAAATAAATCCATGTGCACACCATATGTATATTAGGAATCTGGCCAGTTTGTGTGTGTGTGCATGTGTGTGTGTGAGAGCTCTGTTCCCTCCTGATAAAACACAACACTGGTAGAGGATTCTGCATAAAACACTAGTCCTATTGCCCTCATGTAGTCAAAAATCTTTTTGCAGGCCTCCACACAGTTAATTAGACATTACCAGTGCGTATGACACAAGTCTGAAACAGATCTAATGTGAAGTTGTCCAGCCACTAAATTTCTTAATTCAAGCTTAGTGTGTTTTGTTGTGACACAAAATGCTGCTTTTATGTAAATAAAGTATTTTTTAGAAATAACTGTATGTGGTAAAGTCAGAAACCATATTTGAGACTACGAGCCTACTTAAGATTATGTAAATGAACAGTTCTGTAATTAATCAAATTTACAGTTTTCCATCTGCTTCAGATGTAGCTGATCAGCCAAGACACGGTCCAAATTTTGCTGTTTTAGTTTAAACTGGAGCTGTGAGACCAATGTTGCAAGCAAGCACTAAGTCAGTAAGCACCAGAATCTTTTCCCCCCAAAAAATAAACATCACGCAAAAGTCTCAAAGTGCATCTAGCGTTTTATTTAAGTGGCACAGACTTGTAAATGTGGTTTGGACAGGGCTGTAGTCAAGACCAACTTTGTAGAGGTCCAAGTCCCGGACTAGTTGAGTTTAAATCAAGACCGAGTCCAAAGAGGTTTGAGGCCAAGTCAAGATCAAACCCAAGTGACAACGACAGAGATACACAATAAAAAAACGGAACACTCATCGAGACTCACTGGCCTATTTATAATATGTGTGATGCTGGAGACTCAGTATATCTTTTACTTTAAGGTGAACATTTTCACTGTAATTTATACTGATCAAAAAACAAGTGCAGAGTCATTATGTTACTAACGTTGAGTCGAGTCGTTTCTCTTGATTCACTTGCTGAAATTGCATCTATGGCCAACATTAAGATGATGATCATGAATTCTGGTAAGCATGAGCCAATGACAATTCCCATTGTAGATGAACTATGTAATAATGACACCAATTATTATTATTCTGAACAAGTTCACTTATTCAGTGATTTTTTTTGTTGACTTTTGCAGCTATTTTCATTTTAGTAAGGGGGCAAAGGGTCATTTTGTTGCCAGTACTTTTGTTTATTTTGGTGGGGGGTCATTTTGTCAACCATTGCAAATGCTTTCATGTTCTTTCGGGTGCTTTGTTATGTTGATAGATTTTAAAAATTTTTTACTTAATGTGGCAGCAGCTGCCACAGAGAAATACTACTTGAGGTACATTGTTTTTTAAAGGCAGTTGGACAAGTCTGAGACCAAACACCAGTGAGTCCACGTCAAAAAGCATCTTGGATCCCAAATGGGGTCCAAGACCAGACATGAGTATTACAGCCCTGAGTTTAGTATACAGAATTTAGTACTGCAAGTTATGAACATGCACAAAACTTCACCACTACTGGCAGCCATTTCAACACCAGGGCTGGTATTCAAGGAGTTAGGAAAGAGGACTGATTATTTAAGTAGTTCCACACAAAATCAAGTAGATGAGGCACACAGTGTGGTTGATCCATGTTGCACTGCCTCGTGCCGGTCCTCTGCAAGAGTAAATCTGAGCCGAGGGTACCAGGTTTACAGTTCAGGATCCACACCAAAATGGATGCACACCAAAAGTGCAGACACAACAGTGAACAGAAAATGATATCCAGGTCAGGCTGGGCTTAAATAAAGGGACAAGAGACAAGGTACAGGTGGAAATAAAATCTAGGCGTAAGAGAGAAACCAAAACAGATGTGATCTGGGAGGGGTGTGGTATAAGAGATGCAGCCATGAAAGAAGCAAGCATGTCTTGGTTGAATGATTAGATCTGGAGTAAATAGAAATTGCTGTTACATGTCTATAGAGAAAAAACATAGATGCTGGTTGGATCCATTACGTGGCCCATGAAATGCTGAGACAGATGGTTAACTCAGCTGTATTTATGCTTTACATTGATAAATATAAATCCTTATGAGGTTTCAATCTTTTGACCACACTCTTTCAGTCATTGTACGAGTCTGCATAAAAAGTGGGCGTTGGATGTGCCTTCATGTTTGCAGTGCGTTCAGCAGACGTTGGTTATTCACCAGCCCAGTGGAGTAAATCCTGTGTGTTTTGAGTCATAGTTCAATCTCCAACTGGAGCAACTCATATCCGCCAGCAAATATCACATGTAGGGATTTGTTACTGAACGCTTGCATGAATACAATTTGCTAAGTGTCCTCTGTGAGTGTGTGCATGTATTATTTCTGTGTGCGTGTGGCTATGTTTGCACACATATGCATGTATGAGTGCACATAATTGGCTCTGAGTTTTCATATGTATGCTTACCTGGTGCTTTGTAGTGGCAGATATGTGTACAATATGTCACTAATCTGGACTGGACCGACTCAGCGAGATCAGCTGGTCTGCACTGGCCTGTTTCTTGTCCCATCTCTGCCCAGATCCCTGCTGTACCTCTGGACCCTCCACCTGAGACCACAGACCCCCTTAGGGCAGCACCGAACACACAAACACGTGGCCACTGGACCAGAAGCCATGAAACACTCCATTTAACTCCCTTTCAAAGTCTAAACCTCAAAAAAAAAATACAAAATGGGAAAATGACAAGGCTCATGTATCAAAAACAGAAAGCTATGTCTGTTCCGGGTGCACTGACCTTAATATAAAAAGTGTGCCTTTGATTTCATGTTTTGTATGACTTATACCATGTGTGCCCACACTGGAAAAAGTAGTACATTGTATTTACTCAACTCAGATGTGTACATGATTTAAACTTGAATAACATATTTCACATAAAAAAAAAAGGATGTCAACTGAAAGGTAGCGTATTTATATTTAATGAACGTATTAGAAACAAATAAAATCATTGTATTTTTCTTTATTCAGTGTAATACTGAAGAGGAAAAGCAGACCATAGAGATGTACGATTTCCTAAGTGGTTCTTGGATGTGCAGTTCTAATTGGTATTCGGTACAAAATCAATACATTGTCCTTTATAAGGATTTTCAGTAATACTTCACTTGACCCCAGAACATGGACTGCATTTCCCTGTGGTCCACTTTTGTGTGGGTTTATGCAACAAATAAAGTCATAAAACATTTATATGACCACTTTCTAACGTCTTATTATGTCTTAAATTAAACAGGCTATTATGACATATGGAAATGAGCTCTGTTGTGATTGGGCGTTATGTTTTGTGCTTCATTCAGAAAAGAGTCTGGGTTGAAACACTACTTATAACTTCAGTCTGAATGAGTGGAGTTAATCTGCTGTTGTCTGATCAGGTGGCTGTAGGTAAGGTGTGTTGGTTTTTTGTAACTTTACAACTCAAAACAACATGTTTAATTCATAGCATGTTCATGGCAGGCATACTTACGTTGTTGTTAATGTGTTGTGGTTGGAGTAAAGTGTCATCAGATATTCAGACTTCTTTACCAAAATCACTCCTTTACCAATTCTACAGGGAACTAAAAGTGTTTTTCTTTGGCACTGTTCCGTGTTGCACTGATACCATTACCCTGCTGATGCCCTCTAAGATACTGGCACGTAAATACAGTATCAGTATCAGAAATAGGGGACACCGATACCTTGATAAAATTTCGGAAGCATATGATGTAGGCACATTGGTAGATGGAGCTTAACTGAAGCGCAAAACATGTCGTCATGGGAGTAAAAAGGCTTATTGCAGAAACTGCAACATCAGTAGATTTTGAGAAATGGCACAAACAGAATTTATTTTAATACACCACAATTGCATGGGCGTCTGCAAAACTGAAGTTTGGCTGGAAAGCCAAACGTGTCGCACTTTCATTTTGTATTTTCTGTGGTTTCTGAAACACCTTTTAGTATTTGTTACAAGCTTGATTTTAATTTGTGGGTGCTAAAATGCTGGTAAGTCTGACATCTTAAAAAAGTCCAAGTGTGAACTATATGTATATTAAGAATATGGCCAGTACGTGTTTGTGTGTGTGCATGTGTGTGTGTTTGAATATTCTCATCATCAGCTGACACTCCTGACAGCACAGCAGAAAACTTTCAAGAACAGTACAAACACGGCCTGCAAATTCAAAGTAATTCAAACGAACATGAACAGCTTTGCCATGAAGCGTGACAGAGAGAAAAGAGCAGGTCTGCAGGTTAACCAGCAGGCCGAGCTGGGAACATACCAAAATATGAATTATAACATTTAAATGATATATAAGTCTGGCAATAGAGTTTCTATGATTCAGTGTCATTGTTAACTTCTTAAACTGAGCTCTGTTCCCTCCTGATAAAACACAACACTGGTAGAGCACAGTGGATTCTGCATGAAACACCCAAATAGTCCCTTTGCCCTCAAGCCACACAAAATGTTTCTGTAGCCCTTCACACACTTAATTTAGCATTTAACAATACTAAAGAGTATTGTTTAATTGACTTTTTGTTGGTCTGAAACAGTTGCAGCCACTCAATTACTTAATTCAAGCTTGTTGTGTATTTTTGTGACACAAAATGTGCTTTTATGAAAAATAAAATATTTAATTGTATAAATATCAGGATTTATAAGCATAGGTTAGAAGGTATGTCAGTATTGGTACTCAGATACTTGAGGATTAGACATCTATACTGGGACTGGCAAGATAAAAAAGTAGTATTGGTGCATGCCTGGCATTTTTCCAAAGGATTCTTTATGGCAGCTTTATTTTTATGAAGCTACTGACCCTCATAAAAAAAAATTATCTCATATTACAGGAATCAGTATTTATACCATTCCCCATGCTCTTGAACTGTGCGTGTCATACAGGCTTGTGATAATGGTATTTGCTCTTAGCACAAAACATATTAAACGTAATACTTAAATGCAGCAGCCTTACCTATTTGTGCGTGAGAGATGTTTGCCTGCTCTTTTGAGTGCAATACGTGGGCTGTATTTTCAGGCTCGTTTCTCATTCCACCGTGGCGGATGCATTCCCCGTAGCTGATATGCCTCTCTCTTCTCCCCATGTCATTAAGTAAACAGTTATTTTCCTCCCGATAAACGCAGTCCTCTGTCTCTCCCCCACCTCCACCTGCACGTTTGCGCTGCTCATGAGGTGTAAAAGCAGTCGTCGCTATGGATAAAGGTGCTTACAAACACATCATGCGCGGTAATTGTGTCATAACTTATTCATTTGTAATAGTGCTCTATCCAGTTTAGGCAGTAGCCCAAGGTCAGGCCTACTGTAGTGTTCAATAAGCGGGGAAATGAGGTGACACAAATCAATACTGAGGCCGAACAGGCGCCCGCGACGGACAAAGCTTGCATTAGACTCTTGAGCAGAGATGGCTTATTTCACAGATGGTGCAGCCTCACCCCAGAGAAGAGGGGGTTAAGCGCTTTCTTCTCCTACCGAGCTCAAGAGCCTGTCCCCCATTATATAACTGCTAATTGGAATGCTCTCGCTTGCCAGCCTGAACAAATAGAAACGAGGGATGTCGACAGCACCCTTGATGAGTAAAAAGCCTCGCACAGCCTACCGCCACACGCCTGCCACGGCGAAGGAAACTTTCACAGGCTTTTATGATAATTACCGAGTCAAGATGGGCAGAGCCAATCAGATCACTTTCATCGCAAATTGTGGCTCTTGTCTTAAGTTGTATCAGAGCAATTAATTCACAAATTCTATTTTGGCCCTGTCGCCTGTTATGCAGATTGATCTCTAGTTCAAGGTGAAGGGGGGAAAAGTTGCAACAAATTCCAGGTGTGGGTTTAACCCTCTTGGGTACTACGCCTTGAAATGGTTCCTCTTACATTTTGTTTAATTATTTCCCACTTGTAGCTCACTGAAACAAGCACAAACCTTCCCTTGATCCAATTTCTGGGCTTGTAAATAGCAGAAAATATGTATTTTTATGATTTTTTGTTTTTACATTTTATTACATGATTATTTTTACATTTTTTGATTTTCTGTACAGTCAGAAGCACTGAAAAATGCTGAAATCTGTATATGCAGAATTTAAGCAGAATCGTGGTGTAATTCATTATGTAGCAGAGGGGAAGTGCTCATAAAACACCTAGTCAGCTAAAGAATGTTTAAATTATAGAAAGCTATGCCACCCTGGGAATTTCACCCAGAGAGTTGCAGCCTAGTACTTGCATGCAGGATACAGATTCACTAATACCAAGTAGCAAGATGTGTACTTTCCATTCTAAAAATCAAATTGTATTAACTGAAAAAATAATGGGATTATTACACCGCCGTTCTTCAGTAACAGGACCCAACTACACATCAAAAAGGTGAGATCAGCTCTCAGTAATACCAGGGAGAACAATAATTCAAAATGATTTATTACAAGAATAGTTTCCCTTTTTTTCCTTACAAATGGCTTAGTACAGCGAAATATAAAATATTTACAGAATCACACAAACAGGCAATTGGTCAACATTTTAGGAAAGAAAGGCATTAGCAGAGCTAAAATTTACCTTGTGGAGTGTAATAGGGAGGTGCGCTCAGGTTTCACAAACACACATGCACTCACACTGCAAAAAGCAATGAGTGAATCAAACCAAGGTGCAGGGCTAAATAGTAGAAATGAAAATCAACTAAACTACTAGTTATGCACAGTATAGCCATATGTTACAAACTTCACACAGCCCCATGGCAGTGCTGCACTCATTGGGCAATACCAGATACAAACCAAATAAAATACTATGTGCAGTATTGGCAGATAATCAGTACTCACTATAGTGTTCACTATGAGCTAGACAGCACTAAAAAGAGAGCATAGCTAGCTGAACAATAGCAGGGACAGAAACATAGCTTGATCAAAATCTGGCATGCCAGTACCAATTCCCCTGGAGCAATTTGCCAGTCTAATGCTACCCACAGTGTAACACACAATAAATGTGGAAAACGTCAGGAGCTGCTGCACCTTGGCAGATCAATCTGAGGGTCAGTAGCAGAAGAACATACTGAAAGTAACACTGTCTGCGACTGCAAAATCAAGTTTTCCAACCTTGGAGGAGTAGATGAAGGAAGGGAGTGAATATCCTAGAAGCTGTAAAAATCACTTAGCATTACTTGGGTCTTTTATTCACACAAGCTTGTCAAATATACTAACTGGTTACTGACAAAGTGAACAAAAGTAACTACAAAAAAAGGAGTGGTGATGCTTCACAGCTACAACCAACCCCCCCACTTTTGCATTACTTGATGATGGACCAGAGAAAGGGAATAAAGAATAGAAAATTAGTTCCACTGTCTAAAAAGAGCAGATCATGTCTAAGACCAGGTCTGAGAGAGCGTGTAGGGTGGTGACCAAGTCTTTTGCAGTGCCACCTTACTTGGACCAAGCTGGTTCTGAAACTGAGGAACAGAAGATAAGTCTGAGGGTCTTGGGATTTGATCCGCTGCGGCCACTGTGGTTGCAGCCAGAGCCACAGCTCCCTGGGCATAGGAGTGAACAGGATTGCTCTGACACAACAGAACTTGTTGGCAGAGACATATGAACAGCTTCAGGAGCTTCTGGCATAAGGACCCACGGATCATCACTGCTGGAAACCCCTGCTTCTTAGTGCTGTGTCCCCTTCAAGGGACTCATCTTGGGAATACCATTTGGGCACTCTGCACAAAACTGGCCCTTCAGCTCGGTGTGTTGAACATGTCAGACATTGCCTGGATCTTCCACTAGTGCTATAGTATTTACAGCTCCCCCTTTCTAAGTACACTTGGTACACCACTGGGCTCTATAAATCTTGAATTTTCCACTTGTTCCTTACTCCATGGTCATGAAGGTAAACACAGTACTCCTCTTTTAATCTCTCAATTGATGACTGTGGTACTCATCGCACTTGGTAGTATAAGCAGTCTTGGGCCCCCTCAAAGGGTTATCTTGAGTTTATTTTGATGTTTAATGATACAAACATAAGAAAATATGGAAATTCACCAGTTAACTGACAAGGAGTAAATCGTTTCACATCCCAAACCTGGGCCACTGTCAAATGGAAACAGCCAAGGCATACTTACTGAATGTGTCCATCATTACAAGGTCATTTTCTATTCTTATATGTGAGAGCTTTAAAACAAATCCATTAAGTAACACTTCATTAGGTCTGTCCACACTCACGGCAGCAAGGCTTCACATTAACAGCCTTGGAGGTGCTACATAAAACCATGGGCAACAGACTGAGCCTCCATGGCTGCCTTCTATCTGTCCACATTCACAGCTGTAAGGCCTCACATTAACAGCCATTCCAGACCAAAGTACTGCTGCAGCACCAGCTCAGTTGTCCACTCCACACCTTGCTGGCCATTCTCATGTTAACACCTTTCACATCAATACCAGGGGCAGAAGAACTTTCAAGACTTCTTCACTCCATTTGGGTAAAGAATTCGTCTCCATCAACTCGTTTCAGAGCAAACATAGTAGGTAGCTGATATTGGACTAGGGCACTTCTTTCACTCCCAATAGGCTAAAATTTCCTTTATGTCAGGATCAGCCTCCTGCAAAGCACACAAATCACAGGTAGTACAGCAAGATAGGTATCGGTTTGGTTTACCCAAGTGGGCCACTCCATGGTTGCACCATGCTGGGATGAACGTGACGGGGGCCGCATCTTCCTTGCTGCTAAGAATGGCTGATACACACTGTTGAGAGAGTGCATCAGCATTTTTATTGCTTTTGTCAAACTTGCACGTTATCTCATAATCCAAATGAGCGAGCTGAGCTGCCCATTGCTGAACGAAGGTCCCCAATATAGCAGGAGCTAAATAGCTTAATAGGTTGATATCTGTGTAAATAATAAACTTGTGCCCTAGCAGATGCTTCCTAAATTTTACTGTTACAGACCACCTGAGTGCTAAAAACTCCAACTTTATGGAGTTGTAGACAACATGCCGCTCTCAGTGGACCTAAGGCCACAGCTAGAATACGCAACTACCTAACCCTGCTTTCCTGTTCATGAGAGAAGAACCTAATCCACTATGACTGGCAACCACTTGAAGGGCAAGGCAAGGTTGGCCCAGGCCAATGCAGGAGTAGCAACAAGTTTCACCTATAAAGTTGCACTCATACTGCTCTCTCCAAGGGGCAGTTAAGCTCCATCTTGACCATTTTCAAGACTTTATGCCTACCGCCTTTACAGAGGTACTACCAGCTTAGCAAATCCTTCTACAAAGTAGTCATAGCAGCTGATGAAGGCCAGGAAAGAGCACAGTTCAGATTCATGGCGTCAGTGGAGATGTCATAGCTAGAAATGACAGAAATGGCTCAATTGGCTGACCTGTCACTTGAAGAAGGCACATTTTTCACCTTCAGCTCTTCCAGATACTTGACAAAACAGAAAACAGCAATTTTATCAATATACATTCCTGGCAATGCTCGTCCCCAAATATTCTCTGTTTGAAAGATGCTTGGAGCATTGCAAAGGTCAAAGGTCATTTGAATCCATTTGAATAGACCAAACAGAATTCCAGAAGATGTCTTTACTTTATTCTTCTCAGCACCTGAGACCTGTATATATCTGCAAAGCATAGAGACTACTGCTCTCCTGAATTAGCTGCACCTCCAGCAGCTGATTGATATGAAACTTGATCATGTCATATTCTGCAGGGGACAAGTGCCTATTGTCCTGTCATGTAAAACATCACTGGTGCCCACATTGACAACAGTTGTATTTACTGTGCTCGTGACCACTCATACCAACGCCACACTAACCTTACTAACAATCCCTAAGGGCTCAAATAAAACAGAGCTCCCAGAATAATGTACAGAGCAAATATTAGGTACTCCCCTCTTCATACTCTCACCTTACCAACATAAATAGGTTCAGAATAAGCACTGGACTGGTGACACCATTGCACAATTTAAAGCAACCGGACCAGCATCTGAAACAGTGTGCAAATCAAACATGGTTCAGCATTTTGTCTGAACAATTCCTCATAGAACTTGCTAATAACGTTCATTTCAAGAACCTCAGGAACTTGGAAAGGCAAACTTCCCTGGAGGGCTGATTTTGGGCACTAGTTATCTACTGCCTTATTGAAAAGTGCGGACCTTTCCAGCAGCTATAGAGCAGCTAGCATCTTCTCCAAACCTACTTTGAGTGACGGTTGTAGTAAGCTGCTTGAGCTGGTTTTGCGGGTGCTTGAGAATAATTTTTTACTTCAGCTAGTTCAGACCCCAGGGAAGTACTTCTTGATACAGTGTGCGTCGCTCTTTAGACTGAAGGCCAAACGTGGAGGGTATAGAATGACTGGGACCTCTGAAAGTGTATGAAAAAAAATATATATTTATTACTTAAGGCTCACAACAGCAAAACCAAAAATATTTCCACAGTTGCACCTACTGCCAAATATTGTAACTAGGAAGGAAAATAGTCACCAGCAGATTTAAGGCTTAACTTAGGGAGGTAGACTAATAGGGTGTGCTCACTGCAAACAGTAATGAGTGAATTAAACTAAGATGCTGTCCTATGGACTCCACACTGTGAGGGTATACTACCACCTGTTCACTAGCCTTTGCAATAGGGACACCCATCTGCAGCTTTAATACAGGAAAAAACTGCTAGTTAGGCAATAAACACACCAAACAATTATATGCCTGTTGGGACCAAAAGATACTACAAACAAGCAAAAATACCCAGTACATAAAAATAACCTATCCATAAACATCCACAAAAGAGCAACATAAAAATAGAAAAGGAAAAGACAAAATTAACAAAGCAGATTCGCTACCAGTTATGCAAAGTACAGCTTTGTGACACATACATTACATGGATGGCACCAGCACTGCACACACAAATAAAATGTGGTAATGACTGACCACCTAAAAGAGAGATCAATACTCAATATGCTATTCACTATGAGCTAGGTAACACTAAAAAGAGAGAATGGGTGAAACAATAGAAGATACAAAAAGCAGCTTAATCGAAAGAAGGCACGCCAATACCGGTTCCCCTGGAACAACTTACCGGGCTAATGCTACCAACAATAAATGCGGATAACCCTAGTACGTGCTAGAGCTTGAAGCTGGGGGTCAGTAGCAGAGGAATGTACTGAAAGTGACAATGGTAGCAACTGCAAAATCAAGCTTTCCAACCATGGAGGAGCAGGTGAATGAAGAGGCAAATACAGTAATCCCTGGCTTTTCGCGGGGGTTACGTTCCAAGAGCACCTGCATCGTGAAAACCCGCGTTGTGTTTTGGTAAAAAATAAAATGCCTAAAATGCCTATTTTTATAGTGTAAACCCTAAATTTTAAACTCAGTTTAATACATTACCCTTAACGAAAATATAAAGGTAAGCCCATACATACTGTACTGTAATTCAGGCACAGGCATTTTCTTTGGTATGTGCTGTCATTTTATTTGCCATAAACAGCTAAATACAGAAATAAATTAGTGTAATTTTTGGTAATAAAAATACAGTAAAATGTAGGGGTAATCACCAACAATTTTTACATCAATAATTTACTGTTCATCAGCCACGCGTCTTATTCAGGGTTCTTCAGGAGGAGTACTGTATTGTAGAAACCCACCGGTTAAAGCAGACACTGGACTGCGACTGGCAAAATGTGTGTTCTGAAAAAGAACGGCAGTCCGATGCACGGCGGCTGTCTGTTAGTCCCCGAAAACTGTTCACCTCGCCAGAGCGCTGTCCCAATACTTTTGTCCCGACGTTCCGAACGGTATAGCTCCGCGGCGCGACCACCCAGACACTTCAAACTTCACAGTTAGATACAGCCACAGGAGTCATTTCCAATGAGTCCTCATTTGCTTCCGTAGATCACAAGTTATTTGCCAGTGAGAGCCGGAGCGCGTCCGTCTTTAAAAAACCTTGAGATTGTCTTTTTGATGCAGGTGGCAAATAGTATTGACCGCATTTTACTTTGTCTAATGGTATTGAGGGGAGAAAGATGAAGGACCAGGGAAAAGTACTGTTCCCTCTGCTCCCACTAAAAGGAAAGGCTAAAGTAACTAAAAATAAAGATGGCCTTCTATTACAGTCTCTTGAGTGATTGTGTACTTTATGGTCTTACTTGTCATAGGGGTTTGAATAATTATATAGATTGTCATGCCTCTATTTACTGCCAAAATAATGCAGCAAAAGCAGCTGTGCAATTGGTCTTTGTTGTGGATTCATATGTTTATGCAGATATGTTTATACATATGGTAATGCATTCAAACTCAGCTCAAAAGTTTAGAAAATGAAATTTGTTTTCTACCAATATATAGTTATCTTATGTTGAAATAAGCCTGTAGAGTAAGTTATACTCTACCGCTCCACTAGGAAACATGGTCATTTCGCTGCCGAATGATTGCTGTACTGTTCACACTACAGCACTCATTTAGTCAGAAATTTTGAAGCTGTTATCGTTTGCACACCACATGAATGATCAGTGACAGGAGGTCACACATCACAAGCTCTTTCACCAGCAAGAATTATTTTTTTTTGCCACAAAAAAACATAACGAGATGTGATGTGAGAATAACACGATACCATGTGTGAGACAGGAATTTCTCACACATGATATCAAGGGAAAAAAAGTATAAATCTAAAAATAAAGAGTGTAAACTCCTCCCACAGCTTTCCCCTCACTGTATTTTTCTCTTATTAGCTGTAGCTCATCACCACGCACATCACCACAAAACATCTCACCGACAGGTCCAGATCTTTAGCATGCTCGACTTCTGATGGGTGTCCGCGAGGCACTGGCAAGCCTCTTGGATGGTGAACAATTCACACATAGTAATTGGGAGCCATTTTTAGAGCACTGAGTGAACTCTGATTTGCCTCTGATCTATTGCTTTTGACGGCAATTTCCATAAACTGCCTGCAAAATGTATAGTACGTGTGGTCCAGGCTAAAAATGTTTAGTGTGAACTTAGCATGGCTGTTTTCAGTCTTGGAGCACAGCATTGCCAGCATTACACTGGTCATATGAGGCTGAGTGCTTTGCACAAATCTAAAACTGTACTATTGGGATTTGAACCCAAAACCTTTTAAGTATTTAATGTCTAAATGGTTTCAAAAGTGGCTTAGCCCATCAAATCTGGTGAACTTTAATGAATAACATTACTCGTTATTCATAATATAATATTAGATAATACTAACAGAAAATAATACCTGCTCACTGGTGGTCCTGTGTGGGCCCTGACTGCCGATGAATAGGGCAATGCTTGATCAAGGTAAGTGTACCCATGTACCTAATAAGGTGTATACACCATCAGTTACTCTCTCTCTCTCTCTCTCTCTTTCTTTTCCTCTGTGTCCAAAAACCCCCCAAACAAACACTTGGCTTATATTGTGAAGGTCCCCCTCATGCTACCAAAACAGTTCTGACCTACCAAGGCATGGGCTCTACAAGCCCTCTGATGGTGTGGTTTAGTATATGGCACCAAGATGTTAGCGGCAGATCTTTTAAACCAGGGGTGTCGAACTCCGGTCCTGGAGGGCTGTGGTGCAGCACGTTTTGGTGATTTATCTGCTCAGAAACAACTGGTTCACCTCGCCAGTTAATTGTCAGGTTTAGTGAATGTGTTTGAGGAGGAGAACCATCAAACTGTGCTGGACACCGGGCCCTGCTTTAACCCTATAAATTGTTGGGTGTGACCTGCATGGACCAACCTGCTTATCCAACACATCCCACGATGCTCACTCGTATTGAGATCTGGGGATTCCTGAACAAGTTTTGCAATGCAGCACAGTGTGTTATCCTGCTGAAAGAGGCCACTGCGATTAGGGAATGCTGTTGCTACACTACTGAAGCTTATGTGCCTGCTGTAGGAGCTTTTGGTGGCTGACAGGGTCACCCTGAACAGTTTGTGGTTATGCAGACCCATTCGCAAGCTGTGATGCACTGCATGTTCTGACATCTTTCTACCATAGCCAGCATTCATTTTTTCAGCAAAAAGCTGCATGGTGGCTTATCCTTCGCTAATGTTGAGCATCACTCAACCCTGGGCAAAGATAACCCTATAGCCTGTTCATCGGTTGACCACAATTAGATCGCTATTGATAGGTGTTAACCACTATATAATCAAAATACCACACAAGACCTGCCGTTTTGCAGATGTCCCAGCTGTCTAGCCACCACAGTTAGTTATTTAGCAGTGTTTTTGCATTTCAGTATTGTAGAATGAGCAAATGATATTGTAAAATGAGAAAATGAGAACAATTTAATCCATTTTGTAAATAACTATGCATGATGCCACCATTCTTTTTGTAGTAGAGAAATTCTGTAAAATAAATCAGGCCTTCCTCTATTTTTGATCTACAGTTCTGCTGCACAAAGTTCACCAAATTGCAAAGAGTTCACAATTTCCAGTTAAGTGAATGCAATTTCACGTGTGAAATTTTATGTATATAATAAAATATATATATTTTTGATGGAGAGATTTAATTACTCATTATACTTCTGTTCTGAGGAGCTGTGCCTAATTCTTTTTTTTTTTTTTTTGTAGTTAGTGGAAGTGCGTGTTAGTGGTTGAATAAAGACAGTTTGCTTAAGCAGCGTACGCCATGAATTTGTAGTCTCACACAGGAGCAGAAGTACTCGGATGTGAATGGATGTCAACTCTCTTAGACTCACCATGCCTCATGTCTCATCGCATGAGTGGCACATGGGGGATGCCTGTTGAGTGGAGCGAGAAAAAGGGAAGGGGAGCTCCGCCTAAAGGGACAGTATCAGCACTGGCCGTTGATGCTGGGGCAGCCATATTGTGTCTCCCCCTCTGTCTCTGTCTCTCTCTGTTTGTGTCTGTTTTGGATTCTGACCCTGTTAAAGCAGTGTTTCCACCGTAGTGGCTCGAGCTGCATATCCATCAGCCCCTGTCCGTCATCTCTGAGTGGCCGGCCAGCAGCCAGCCAGGCCTCAGGCTAAAACAGAGAAGAGCCTGGTTCTAGAACTGTCTGATACACAGAGCATGTCCTTTCTACAAACCTGCAAACTTCTACTGAACCAGCAATAAAAGGAGGCTCTGCAGAGAGGAAATAATGAGCACAACCAGTCTCCACCTAGAGCCTCTCAATGAAATGGATCTCACTCTTTCTGGCATTCTGTCAGACCTGGCTCTGAAGCATGAGGTAGCTATTGGCCCACGGTCTGCTCTTCTACATGGCAAAAAACTTGAAGTCTGCTTTGATATTGACATCTGAGTGCTTGATCTGCTTTCATTTGTTAAATATTTTGTCAGAGGTTGACCTCACAGCAGAAGGGAACGTGAGACGAATGTTTTAGAAGCTGACTGCTGCCTTGTGCGGTGGAACGGCGAGAAACCCATCACCTGTGAACCTGATGCACACACACTTTGCACAGTAGGCTGCAATCAGACCTCATGCTAAGGCAATCACCTAAGTACTTCAGACACAATCAGACAAAGATATTAGTCATTAAGTGGCTAATAAGTATTCTTATGTCCTGAAAGGACTGACTGGGGTAATGTGCAGAGATTTCCGCTCATGCTAAAGCTAAGCCATTAGTGTGCAGCTCTTTGTTTTTTTTTTCTTTTTTTCTTTTTTGTGCAATAGTATTCTCATCAGGGTTCAACAACTCCAACTTTAGTTTGGTCAAATGGAATCTCAATCCAGTCCAGTGCCCTAAATCTCATTCAGGGATAAGCTCTGTAAGCCCATTTGCTAATGAAATGAGGT
>JBBPCX010000135.1:3367618-3383401 GCA_037974365.1 Hydrocynus forskahlii | reverse complement strand
ATGATGCTTTAAAGAACAATATTTTTATTTGGAAATTAGGAGAAATATTGTCAGCAGTTCTTAAAAACTAAGGCAAACCTGTTCAGTTTAATACCTGCACCTATAAAAGATAAAACCTTAGAAACTGAATTTTTTTGCAGTGGTTTCTTATTTTTTTCCAGAGTTGTATTTCTCAGCCCACCCTACAGTGATCATCCCATAAATGAATCCCATTGAAATGTAATCACAACCCCCTCCCCTCAACCTCATCTACTTGGTTCATCCATTATAGCAAAATATAATCTTCTATTTTATTATGTGGTTAAAAGGCATTGACATTTTTGCAGTCATAGCAGTCTGAGTTTGTGTTGGATATAAGTGCTGGGACAGTAATGACGCAAGATATGTGTGTTGAAATCTGTTTAAGAGGATCTCAAAAATTCCCCTTTCTTTGCCTCAGATGTATAAACATTATATTTGGTTTTCCCCAGCCCATTTCTCCATGCCAAAATCAGAGAGGTGGTGTCAGACTGTGCTTTACCCATTTCTGTGGTCATATTCTCCTTCGTGGGCTCCTATCTATTCATCCACATTGAACGTGAGTGTTTGGCATAACGTTTTAAAGAGGCCTGTCACAACCTCAGAATATTAATTAAATATTAATATTACAATTAAATGTCATACAAATAATCACAACAGTTTAATTTTCTTTTTTCTGTTCATTTTTGCCAACTATTAAACTACACATTGTTGTGTATGTGCACACACACACCAATAAGTACATTCATGTGTAGGCAATCCAGCAAAGCTTGCATTTTTTTCTCCGTGGGGACCCCCAGACAGTCCATCTTTCTTGGGACAGAGTCAAAAAGTGGACCATTTGGGGGTCCCTCTTTTCTGTCCTTGGAAGTGAATTAGCACTAGCTTCTTAGCTAACAAATAAAGAAGAAATGTTACTTGCTGAGAACCTTATAGGACCAGGTTAAGAGATGTGTGTCAGTGGATATTCTTTGCTTTCTTTTTTGTATTTATTTGCTTCAACCCAACTGATGAAAGCATATCAAATTCACATTCTGCTTGTTGTGGAATCGAATGCCTGCGGAAAGTAATCATGTGATAATTGATAATTAAAAGATTTCTCTTATTCAGTTTGTACTAATGCTACAGAGTGTATAGTGTAATGCCTCATAGCAATACAATGAACTGTATTTATCTGTTTGCCCTGCATGAAGCATCTGAGAATCAGAATTTGTTTTAACTCAGATACTGTGCGTCTTTATGCATTTCCGTTATTGTCACATTTTCTCACTGTAATAGCTCTTTGAGGCATTTCTGCTCTGTGTCTGCCCACAGTTCCGGTGTTCAACTACTATAAAGGTCCTGTGTTCAGCACTGCTGCTTTGAATAAGCTGTCAGGGATGAACGTGCTGGGTGCATGTGGCCTTGGTTTTCTCCTTGCTCTACTCATCTTCATCGACCAGAACATTGTGATCTCCCTCACCAATGCCCCGGAGAACAGGTATACTCCAGAGCACACATTTATCTATTGATTTTGAAGGCATGGCATGTATAACGATAGCACCCAGTTATATATGTGCAACTTGAAGACTGTCTTGTCTCCCTCCTCAGTTGCTACAATTTAGCTTTCTCCAGGATCACTGAGCCTATTTTGGCTATGTCAGTTTTGTACAGACAGACTCAGTTTTGGTGTGTGTGTGTGTGTGTGTATTTCAGATTGCTGAAGGGAACAGCATACCACTGGGATCTCATGCTCTCTGGATTTATCAACATCTTGATGTCAGTGCTGGGGCTGCCATGGATGCATGCAGCTTTCCCCCATTCCACGCTGCATGTTCGTCAGCTGGCGAAGGTTGAGCAGCACGTGGAGCAAGGACACCTCTGTGAGACGTAAGTCACTTTGCAGTGGACACCTTCAGAGTCTACATCAGTGATCGTCAACTGACGGCCCGCGGGCCACATCCGGCCCGCCAGAGCTTTCCATCCGGCCCCCCGATGGAAAATGAATGGACGTCTATGGAGCTAGACGGCTAAATTCTGCACTCGCCTGCGGAAGTGTTCTGAGAGTGGGAGTTCTCCTTATATTAAAATTTCTCTGATATTACTGAATCAGGAATAGCCTAGTGAGGAGGGAAAAGTATGTTCCTACATTTATTTTTTTCCTAATCAAATGAAACAAGCCTTGAATCGGTCAGTAATCCGCCGGTCACAGTGCGCGCACTTCCGGGTTCACTAAGTGCAGCGCGCACACATGGAAATGACTTTCAGCTGCACCGAGTTAAGACTGATATGTGTGTATATAAGGAAGCCGAAATGGATGCTTCAGCGTGAATCTTTCTTTATCTTCTCTGGGGACAGTGGACTAACCTGGCTTATTTTGAGTTTTTGATTGTTCCCTAGTGGCTTGCTGCAGTGCAGGTAATATGTTAACATTGACAAAGGCTAAAAAATAACAGAAATTTGGAAGGAAAATGAATATACCTAATAATAATATATTACTTAAGATACAATATTAATTGTATTTTATTTTAGGAGCGCATCTGGCCCTCACAGAAAAACTCTGGCCCTTGGACCCCTGGTCTACATGGAGTACGAGGGTGCTCGAGAGGGTGCAGTGAGGTTTATTCTTAGGGAAATTATTTAAAGGACCTGTGTTCCACAATTCTGTATTTTTTTCAAATCCACTTATGATGTGCAGGTTTATGTACCGAAAACAGTCATAATATCACTTTGTAGTTTAAAAAGATGCAGCAGCTGGCTTAATGTAATTCAGAGGAAGCACATGCTACCCTTCACCCTCTCAGTGGTGGTATCACATGATAGGGGGTGTCCCAGTTAGTGGGTGAAACTGGAGACAACTAAAATGAAAAACCTGGCCTAACTAAACTGAAAAAAAAAATATTAAACAGATTATTGGTGTTATATGACTTTTTAAATGGGGCTCTGTATTGTGCCTTTGTTAAGAAGCAGTCCAGACTGAAACACAAGGGGACTAAATGTCTATAGCCTGAATATGTGGATATATGTAAATATAGTTTTGAGATGTAAGACAAGGACAAATTTTAAATCTGTTCTGCAGTTTATTTTAGATATGAGCCATATAGACTTTATATAAACAGGATTAACAGAGCACTAACCCTGACCCAAAAAAAAATTAGTTTTCATGAGTTGTTTGATGTTAAGAGGCACCCTAAATGACAAGTAAATTACAAGTATAAGGTAATGCAGTCATAAAACATACATAATAAGACAGAGAATAAAATGTTCACTCAGTTTGTTCACATGCTGATTCCACTCTTAAAGGATAAAAGTGTGATAAACCCTGCACCTACAGGATTGTCAGTGTGAAGGAGACTCGTCTGACATCGCTGGCTGCGAATGTCCTGATTGGTCTGTCCGTGTTCCTGCTGCCAGTGCCGCTGCAGTGGATTCCGAAGCCCGTCCTCTATGGCCTCTTCCTCTACATCGCTCTCACCTCCATTGACAGCAACCAGATGTGCGACCGGATCGCCCTGCTGCTCAAAGAACAAGTGAGTGCTGAAGGACAAATGAGACACATCCACTTCATTAAACTTTACTCACTCCAAAACGCTCAGCAAGCTTAATGATTTGGAGTCATTCAAAAGTGACAGTGTTACTGTTACTGTTACTGTTGCTGATTTCGGCAATTTGAATGTTTTATTTTGACGGTTCAGTGTACAAGCTTTGAATGTCTTTATCTAACTAGAATTCAACCTAAGACTCAGTAGAGGAAAACTGCAGCATATTTTAGACAAACATTAGCATAGTATACAATGGATTACCATGGACAACAATTTCCTAGTGCCAAAAACCATGGATGCAGAACACACCTAAAATCAGTGAAGGCTGGTCATAATATTGAATAGGACGACTAATCTTTTGATAACTAAGAAGACTAGCAGCTCATTCACTGCAGCCCCTCATTTGGGAGCTCCTTCTCAACAACAAAATGAAAAGGACCATTTACTCCTCGGCCCATATGGTCCCTATATGAAAATTAAGCTGCAAACACAGCTTACCGGTACCTTACACAGCTTGAATTCACCTGTTTTCATGATGTCATCTATTTACCAATATCTTCTTATCCAGCCAACAGCAGTTTAGCGTTTTAGCAGTTGCGTGGAATGTTCCAGCCTGGATGTCTTTTTGAATGAGGAACTACTTCATTCACACACAGGCTGTGTACAAGCTTGGGCTTGCATAAATCCGCCCCATCAGCCCCATCATTATTTTATTTTTCTTATGACCTGGTGCTGTTGAGCAGTCCACAGAAGTCATGAATAAACAGCCTTTAGTCATTGGTTAACCGCAAGTAAAACAATGTGGATGACACCTATTAAACCTTATTTTGATGCATTATTCATTTGCAAAGGAGAGAAGGCCTTCTTCTACCAGCCAGGTCTTTTCCAAAGTAAAGGGCAGCTGCTTCAGGGGCAGGTGTTTGTTTTGGATCATTTTTTCTTTTACCCTACAAGATACAGGCACATGCAGAGACAGATGTGGCAAGCTAGAGTTCTGGGAGAAAAATGATGTGTTCTTCTAAATTCAGCCTGTGAACATTCACCTTAACCTCTTTCCAAAATCATAAAAAGCATCTTTAACCTCAATCCAAAACATAACCCTAACCCATATTTAAAATGAACTGTTTTTCATCAGAAGCCCGAATGCCTTTGCTAGGTACATGCACTGTTTTGTGTGTGTTTGTTGCTCTTCCTCTCTCAGCAGCTGCTCCAGATACTATCATTTTTTTTACACCTTTTACTTAAACAGTCCCTATTCACTTTAATAAACTTGTCCTCTGATTATTAACTAGCATGCATGTTGCTACGCTTGAGCTAGGATTCTAATTCTTAGTGTGCAGTGTTTTGGGGGAAAAAAAATATTACTTATGTTTACCATGTAAAGGTTATCCTCTAATTCCTCAGACCTGTAATATAAACACACATTTTAATGAATGTAGTGCAGTCTGTTTCTTAACTAATACAGTCTGTGCTTCCATTCACCCATGCAGTTAATTACACATGTAGCTTGAAAGGGTTTATTTACCAAGGAGTGTGCAGAATTCATTTGAATTCATGTACAAATCTTAAAACTCTCTCTCTCTCTCTCTCTCTCTCTCTCTCTCTCTCTCTCTCTCTCTCTCTCTCTCTGTTTCTTTCCCTCCCTCCGAGACTTCTTATCCACCCACACATTACATTCGCCGAGTGCCTCAGAGGAAAGTTCACTACTTCACAGGTCTACAGCTGGTCCAGCTGGTCATCCTCTGTGCCTTTGGGATGTACCCGCTGCCGTATATGAAGATGATCTTCCCCCTGCTCATGATCCTCCTCATTCCTGTCAGGTATGGAACCATATTGCTCAATTAAATCACATCGATTACACTGAGTTCATCATTCATAAAATAAATAGTTCCAGCTCTAAAATCTGATTGGCTAAGACACTGTAGAATTTGTCAGAAACATGCACATATGGCTGCACACATCAATGGAAGTTATTAAAAAATTAATTGCTTGGCAACCACAGTCTACTGCTGACATTGCTCATTGGAGGAAATGATTATTGTGATTATTATCAATAACGAATGAAGTAGTTATTGAATATTGGAGCGTGTAACCATATTTCATCACTGTTTTATAAAAACACCACTTTCCTAACAACAAATGAGATCCTGAAAAGGGAAAATGTCTAAAATTTGGTCACCATATCTAATATCTTCATTATTAGATTGTTCCGAATATTATAAGAGAGAATATTGTAAGATAAACCTGTTTCCAGGTGTTCAATTGTTTTATGTAATTTCACACAGGGAAATTGTCTTATTTTTATTCTGTCTCAATGATTAAGGCTAAAAATGAGCCAATGTATTTGTGACCAGGAAACCATTTCACCAGACATAAAAAAAGTAAAAACATCTATGGGTTAAATAATCTTATACTTAAAACAGTGTCAAAATGAGACAATTTAGAAACACAGATCATCTACAATATTAAAACAACTGACAGGTGAGGTTAATAACATTGGTCTCCTTACAGTGGCAGCTGTCAAAAGGTGGTATATATAAACCAGTAAGTGAAAAGTCTGTGCTTGATTTTTAATTTGCTGGAAGCAGGAGTAAATTTGGGTAAGTGTAAGGATCTGATAGACTATGACAAGGCCCAAATTGTGATGCGTAGACGTCTGGGTCATAACATCTCCAAAACGACAGATCTGGGGCAGCTGGCAGTGTGGTTAGGGTGTTTTGCCCTGCGATCAGGAAGTCATGGGTTTGAATCCCAAGACTGCTAGTGGTACCTCTGAGGTTCCCTTGAGTAAGATACCATCCTCACACACTGCTCCCCGGGAGCTGTGTTCCTGGCTGCCCGCTACTTCGTTTGGTGAATGGGTTAAATACAGAGGAAGAATTTCACACTGTGTGCTGTGGTGAGTTCATGTATGACAGACTGGTCACTTTACTTTACACTTTTAGTACCTATCAAAAGTGGTCCAAAGAATGACAACCACAAAACCAGTGACAGGGTGTCCAAGGCTCATTGATGCTCAGTGAAGGTTAGCTCAGTCGGTCCAGTCTAACAGAAGAGCAACTGCAGCACAAACTGCTGAATAAGTGAATGCTTGTAATGACTGAAAGGTATCAGACCACACAGTGCATCATAACTTGCTGTGTATGAGGCTGCATAGCTGCAGAGTGCTCATGCTGTGTGCCCATGCTGACCCCCATCCACTGCCAAAAAGGCCTACAGTCAGCATGTGATCATCAGAACTGGACCATGCAGCAGCGAAGGATGGTGGCCTTGTCTGATTAATCACATTTTCTTTTGCCTTGGGGGAGGGGGTGTGATGCTCTGAGCAATGCTCTGCTGGGAAAGCTTGCTTCCTGGCATTCATGTGTATGTTACTTTGAAATGGACCACCTACTAAAAATATTGCTGCAGACCAAGTATACCCCATCATGGCAACCATATTCCCTAATGGTAGTGGCCTTTTACAGCATTACACTGCAAAAACTGTTCAGGAATAGCCAGAGGAACATGACAAAGAGTTCAAGGTGTTGATCTGGCCTTCAAATTTGCCAGATCTTAGTCCAGTTTAGCATTAATGGGATGTGCTGGACAAACTAGTCCATCCATGAAGGCCCAACCTCGCAACATACAGGACGTGCTGTCAACATCTTGGTGCAGATACCTCAGCACACTTTCAGAAGTCTTGCGGAATCCATGGAGCTGTTTTGGTGACACTAGGGGAACCTAGACAATATTAGACAGGTGGTTTTAATGTATTGGCTCTTCAGTGTATACTGACTAGATTTAAGAGGGCTTAATTTGCCAGTAATTCACTGTAACACTGTCTCTTATTGGTTTACTGTTTCATTCTCACATGCCTGTAAACCATGTGCAACACAACAAGCCTTTCTAACTAATATTCATGAGTGGATAGTGGGTTACAATATGTTGTTCCATGTCAAACACAACCCGATCTCACGACTTTCGTGCAGCCATCATGACATAAAATCTATTCAAAAACGTGCTGCAATCACACTTTAGGGCTTTTTTCGTGCTAGGACAATGCTTCACTACTCTATGTATTTCAATGCACAGTGCGTAACACTGCCAGTATCAGCGGTATCTGGTGACTTTTAAGGTTAGAGTCAGGGTGAGGGTTAGGGTTAAGGTTAGGGTTAGAGTTAGGATTAGGATTAGTGTTAGGGTTAGGGTGAGGGTTAGGGTTAGGGTGAGGGTTAGGATTAGGATTAGGGTTAGGGTTAGGGTGAGGGTTAGGGTTAGGGTGAGGGTTAGGATTAGGATTAGGGTTAGGGTTAGGGTTAAGGTTAGGTTTAGGGTTAGGGTGAGGGTTAGGATTAGGGTTAGGGTTAAGGTTAGGGTTAAGTTTAAGGTTAAGGTTAGGGTTAGGGTTAGGGACTTTCCCCATCTTTGTTTGTTTCAACCACTTTGCAAACAAAAACAATGAGGAATCAACTCTTTACTTCTCTCCTACTGTCCCTCAGTCACCAGTTAGCGCTGATACTGGTGGTGTTACGCAGCACGCATTGAAATACATAGGGTCGTGAAGCGTTGTCCTAGCACGAAAAAAGGCCTAAAGCTTGATCGCAGCATGTTTTTGAATAGATTGTATATCATGATGGCTGCTCTCGTGAGACCGGGCTCGTCAAACAATGAAATAGTATTCACACTTCATGCTGGGTAGTGACTCATGTCGCATGCTGAGAATGATTCACAATAGAGAAAGAAAATGCAATGGTGTTCACTGAACTGAGCTTTTATAATGACACTTATTTCATCTCCTTTTAAGGAACCGCGTGCTGCCAAAGATCATTGAAGCAAAGTACTTGGACATCATAGACGCTCAACACATGTAATTTGTAATACAAAATTTCCAAAAATTGCTGAAAATGCAAGCATTTATGAAAGAATGCAGAAGTTACACCAAGTGAAACTGGTACCAAGCATTTGTGACATTACTTTTGTTAGTGTCAGTAGTGTTTAATTTTGTAAATCACTGTAAATCATTTTGATGGTTCTGTGCTTCTGCAAGAAATGTGGTTTTCCTCTACAAAAACAATGGCCTGAGCTGGAACACCTTGCTGTCCTGACTTTTACTCCTGGAATGGTGTTCCAGCCCAGGCCATTGGTTTCTTTTTTGTTTGTTTTTTTTAAACACCCTTGTTTTAAAACACCTAAACACCTAAAGCATGTTTATCACCAGATGTGGTCTTGAATGCATCCCAGGTCTGGTCTACAACCCTTCAGCCTGTGGAAAAAAGGTGATGCAGCAGGGTTCGCCTACCTAATGTATATGTTGCCGTATTCTACAGCCCTCTAGTTGTAAGTTGTTAAAGTAGCAAAGAAATTGCACAATTAATAATTTAAATAGTTGTGACTTTACTGGTTTAATATAAACATCTAATCTAATCTTTGTCATTTACATTTTTTTCCAATTTATGGTAAATTAGCTTTTTATGTCAATGATATGTTGGACAATGCAAACTGAAGCTAACTACTTTAATAATCTCAGCCATTCACTCTGTGTTAGGTATCTAAATATGTGAAAAAATAACCAAATGTGCACACAGCGAGGTCCATAAAGGCCCATAAAGTGAGGTTTGGGGTGGAGAAGCTCCAGTGGCCTGCAGAGCCCTGACCTTAACACAAATGAGCAACTTTGGATTTAATTGGAACGTCGATTGTGACCCAGGCCTTTTATCCGGCATTAGTACCTGACCTACACTTTTGACTGAATGGTCTCAAATTTCAACAGAAAAGTTCCAAAACCTTTTGGAAATCTTCCCAGAAGTGTGAGGGCAGTTACAGTTGCACAGGGGGGCAACTCCATATTATTGTCCACAGTTTTGCCACGTGATCTCCAACAAGCTCATACAGCTGTGATAGTCCGGTGTCCACATATAGAATGTTTTTCTAAATATATGATCCATGACTTCTGAATAAACATTCCTGCTCTTTCCTCTTCTTTGTAAGAAAAACAAAGAAGCCTGAGGACTGTGTTTTAAACAGCAATTAAATTGATTTATTTGCAACAATCAGTCAAAAGCACTGTTGCTGGCAACATGCAGAAATGAACTGTTTTGTTCTTTCAGGCATAGCAGAAAGGCCCAAATGTACAAAAAACAAATTGAAATCTATTATATAACAGAAATCTATATTTTTTGAGTGCATTTATGCCACCACCACAAAACTGAGGTTCCCCTCAGTTGATATGACAACTTCATAATTCTATTTCTGACAAACAGACCAAAAGAACTTCAGAATCAAGTATCTTATTACTTTAACATACATTGACATTAAGGACATTTTTCACTTCACCTATTAAGTTTCCATTTCACAGGTGAGACGTTTGTTACGACAGAGAAGATATGCAGTCACCTTTCATGAACTGCACTGTTGCTTTTATAACTGACTATTCTATATTTCTGTGTAATGGATTTCAATATTAATCTTACCCGTTGATTTATTCCTTCCTTGGTTTCCTTAAAGGCAATTAGCGGAGTTCATTCCAATCAGTGGCCTCAGCTCAGCCGAGCCAAATGCCTTGCATACGAATGATTATTCAAACCATTGTACTGATGGTACAGTGCAGTTTTTATACAAATGTGCCTACTCAGGGGATATGTGTTGTACTTTGCTTTCTTTTTTGTCTGGCTTTGTTTTTCTTTTTATTCACTATAGAGACTGTTTTTGCAAAAATCTAATAAAATGTTTTATTTACTGGCCTGTATGTGTGGGACTAAGCTATTTCAGATTCTGTTGTTTTGAGTTATGTCTTCACATTCCAAAGTGCACTTGGGAATTCATACAATTGAGATCATAAAATGAGATCATACAATTGTAGCAGATTGTAAATGTTTTTCTGTGTGTTTGAAATGTATTTGAGAATATGATTCAATAAAATTATAAAATTATTGTTTTCACCACTTACTGTACCTTTAATAATGTATATTTGAGCATAATATTGTAAAGTAATACCACAAGACACTCTAATATAATTCACTTTAAGAGTTTTACTTTCTAATGAAGGTTTGAAATGTCATGCTTGATGTTCACCTGCAGTGCTAAAAGGATCAGATACAAGCTGGAGCAGTTTTGCAAAAAATGTTAACATGTTGCCAGACATTGATGATAGCCATTGATGAAAACAGTATGCAGAGAAAATACACAGTTATATAGGGAATAAAAAATGTAACTAACACAGTTGTGTTCAAAAGTTTGTGCAAATTACATTTAGTTGATTTTCTAAACAAAAATAAGTCCATGTCCCCCACAGAAGTACACATGTAAATAATGACACACTTCACAATTCCTGCACAGTTAAAAAAAAAAAAAAAAAATCAGATGTGATCATTTTTGCTCTTTCATTTTACATGTGATCATTTATTATTCATGTGTCATCAAGTAGTTTTTGGACACTTTTGCAAAAGTTATGGCACATTTAATATCATGTGTTTAATCGTGTCCAAAATGGCAAATAAATGGAAACTGTGCACTAAAAATGACAGAACATTTAAATCTGGTGTCTATTTTATTTAAATATCTTCAACAACTTAAAAAACAAGAAAATGTTATCTGCCAGTATTCAAACATTGATGTATGACTGAAAATAATCATAAAAAAGAAATAAACATATAATTAAATATAAATAAAAATAAAATGCGTTACAGCTATATCTGGGAGTACGTTCATCAATGATGTCGTAATTTATTAAGGTATTTTTTACATGGCTGTAACTGACTGCTTATATTACAGCCCTGTATTTTACTGAATATTTCATAAAGCTACAGATATGGATGGTGTACAGTTATGGACATGGCACATAAGAAACTAAGACAACAAGGAAAAATAGAATAGAATAGGATAGAACAGAATACAATAGAATAGAATAGAATAGAATAGGATCGAATAGAATAGAAAGAATAGAATAGAATAGAATAGAATGAAATACATTTAAAAGTTAAATGGGGTGAGCACATTGTGTAGGTCCTATTTGTAGTTTGTAGGCATTGTAATGCAATCCCAAAAATAGTGGTCAGGGTAAAGACCCTGGATATTGATTTTTGACTGTTAGATGAATGGCCATCTGGCCCTGGCTGTGTATTACACTCTTCATTCATCAGCTCTCAAACTTCCACGGTGCCTTCAAAGCCTGCTCTCATGTTACTCCAGTGCATCCTAAACACTTTTGCCACATGGAATGGTGCAATATCTGAAATTGCCAGGATTCGCTAACATCATGTCCACCAGGGTTCACGCGGAAAGTTTTTGTATCCTAGCAACACACGCTCATCCGGCGGCCGTGGGTTTCAGAACAGGGTGGTGAAGAGGCTCACACAGAGTGAGCTGATGAGCTGTTTATACGTAATCAGAGACGGCGTGGAAAGACATGGAGATTGTAGCGGAAACAGCAGAGGGTCGATCACCTGAATGCACTGATGAAGGGCAGGTCTAATTATTTTCCGTTCAGGGTTGTCCAAATCAACGAGAGATTTTCAGTTTAATCAGTGTATTATGTGGCCTCTGAGGTTTTAGAGAGAGAGAGAGAGAGAGGGAGAAAGAGAGAAAAAGGGAGAAAGAGAGGGAGAGGGAGAGGGAGAAAGAGAGAGAGAGGGAAAAAGAGAGAGAGAGGGGGAGAAAGAGAGAGAGTGAGAGCGAGAGGGAGAGGGAAAGAGAGAGAGAGAAAGAGATAGGGTGGGGAGATGGCTGGTATCACCAGTGCAAATCTAAATAATAAAAATTGATCCCTTCAAACCCCCTTTTATCAGAGCCTTATACCTCCACTTAGCTGGTATAAAGTTCAATTCTACAGACTGGCCTTCACTGCACAGTTTAGTGTTAGTCGTCCACAGAGCTGCAAACCTTTCAGAGGTGGATCACTCTCAGCCTAGCATCGCGGTGCCGTGTAGAATCACACCAGCACCACACACACACACCATTTTAGTGTCACTGCTGTTCTGAGAATGGTCCTCTACATTGCAAATAAGCCTTTCACAAAAACTAAAGAAATCTGGATGAAAAATCTTGAAATGAGCTTCTCCACATTATCCTAGATATGTTACAATTAGAAAGCAATGCATCACACTCAGAGACTCAGATTAAAGCAATATAGTCTCAGCAAGAGATTTACAAGAGTCCCTGAATCTTACTATTGTTCATGGTAATTGAATCTTAGATGTTTTTTTTTACATTTAAAATGCCATATTTACTTATTTTCCTACAAAATTTTTGATTACCCCATTTCACCCCCTTTTTTTAAATGTTAAAATGTTCAGTGTTTCTTCTGTTGTTCATGAATGCTCTTTTTTACTGTGTATCTCAAAATACTGGACATAAGAGGAGGCTGCTTCTGGTGTAGACCCAATATAATATCATACAATAAATCTAAAACTTGACTCTGCTCGTTTTGTGCCTAAATTATTTAGAATAAGGTGCGATTTCTACTTGAGGCAGATTAAAGCAATTTTTTTCTGAAAAGAAACAATAATAATCTGACATTCATTGTCCTTTTCAAGACAACTAATCTCATATTAGAAAGATTGTGGTCTAACATCCAGTTATTGGCAGTCTTGTGATCAGAAACTGACTGTATGGGGTGTATAATAGATAACAATACACAGGCTACAGTCTGTAATTGCACACGTGAATAGTGGTCCATGTGGATGACTTTAACTCATGGCCAAAAAACAAGCAGATGTAAAGGTCTTTATGAGAAAAAGGTGAAAAATGAAATTTTAGCTCAGCATGAAGAAGTTTATGACAACAGGAAAGACTGTTGGATTGACAACTGATGATGAGAAAGTAAATATGGTGGATAGTTTTGTCTGCTAAGATTTACAACAAATGATCCCGCAGTCCAGAAATATGGCATAGTATGAACATGGATGGAAGAGATCTTTAAATGTTATAATGTGTCTCTGCAATCAAATATCAGAACACTCCAGGCAGTGCTCTTGTCTGGGCTTCTATATAGAAGAGCCAATCAGCTGGAAAAGACAGTTATCTGTAGGTAAAAGAGGAGGAGGACAATCAGCAACAAGATGGATGAACACAATCAGAGGAGTCATGAACAAGCCATTAAGAGGCCTGAAGAGCCAAACAGAAGACAGGATGCTCTGGAGAAATACTATCCACATGGCTGCCAGGAGTTAGGATGGAATGACAGAAACTTTAAATAGATGGATAGATGGATAGATAGCTAAAATAACAGTTAAAATAGGAGGAAGAGGAGAAGAAAGATGAGAGAGAGCTTTAGAGTGGTGAGGATGATCACTTATTACTGATACGACCCTACATTTACAGCAGCCTCCCCAGAGATGGTCCCTTATTTATTTCCTCCTTGCTTGTCTCTCATTTGTAATTTCAGCCTACTTTTTGTTTTTGTTTTTTTTCCCCAAAATGTATCATTATTTTAATTCCCAGCGGAGAAACACCATAACATTCTCGGTCTTCACTATGTTTTCAGGGGCCATTAAATTGTTCCAGTGTAATTTCTCCATTTATCTGAAGGGAAGAAACATTACTATCATGTCTTGATCTCTGAATGACAGTTACCTGCAGTGTAAAGCCCACTGCCATTTATGTTCAGGTTTGTCACATTTGCGTAATTCTCCTTTTTAAGGTTTCTGTACGGTTCCTGGCTTGGATGTATGAATCTAGGAAAAGGCCTTAATTGGTATAGAAGTGTTACATTTTCTGGGGGTCATTAAAACTTTAAAAAGCTTCTTTTAGCATGCACATCTCAATATTTAAGAACATTAAAAGGTTCTTCAGGAAGCCAAAAGTGGTTCATCTGTGACATCACTCCATAGAACCTTCTCTGGCACCTTTGTGAGCTGATGTAAACTGCCCTTTGTTTTTTATTAAAAATATAATTTTTGTCTTTTTATGGCTCATCTTATTATAGAGATGTGGTTTTTATGTGCATATCAAGCCTTGTGAATTTCACAGAACTGCCAGTATATTCAAATCAATTTTCTTTTCTGGATGGAGCATAAAAGTGCCTTAATCCTCTCCTTTGACATTCAGCAGATAAGGTAGACCTAATCAGCGGAGCATGTCATCTACTTGCTCTGTGAAATGGAGGTATCTGTGTGTGTGTGTGTGTGTGTGTGTGTGTGTGTGTGTATACAAAATATACAAATGATCCCAGGTCAATGAGAAATATATTCATCCTCTGATTCACATTGTACCAAAAGAACTTTCATGCGCGTAGACCTTTTATGAGCAGGCTGATCTTGTGTGTAAATAATAAACCATGTTCTTTTTCTGAATAAAGTTCACAAATTCAATTAAAGAGAAAAAAGAATACCATATTAGCTTTGCCCAGCTACTGTGCCGTACATTACTTGTAATTAACTTGTAATTATTATTCAGATATTTAAAAATGGTTGCAATAGACCTTTTGTTGTGCTATAATACAAAATGTCAAGTTGGATACAATATTAATGATCCACTTTCTATGGCCAGATGACGATGAACCTCTAATGAAGGCGCTGGAGTGAATATGCCTGCTGACTGAAATCTGTAGTGTCATTATGTCTGCAGCTTCTGATTAGACATTCATCCTCTTTGCTGCTTTGTAATAAGGTGAATTTCCCCTGAAATTAGCTTGTTCTCAGTGCACTGAAAAGATTACAGGCCTATTGAAGTTCATGCAGCAAAAAAATGCAGTGTAGTCTATACAAGTCAAGTCAAGTGCGCTCCAGTGTTCCTCTGTACAACTTGTATACACTGAGCTCATCACTGAGAAAAACCAGGGCCAGAAACACATTACACAGGCCTGCATAAAGTACACATAACTGCTGTGTATACTGGAGAATGCGACAGTAAACCAATAAACCACCAAAATACCTCATGACCCATCAAGGCAACCACCGAAGGTGTGTTAAATTACTACTACTACTACATCTACTACTACTACTACTGCTGCTGCTACTACCACTACTACTACTACTACTACTGCTACTGCTACTACTTTACTACTGCTACTACTACTACTACTATTACTGCTACTAGTACTACTACTACTACTGCTACTACTACTACTGCTACTAGTACTATTACTACTGCTACTGCTACTACTTTACTACTGCTACTACTACTACTACTATTACTGCTACTAGTACTACTACTACTACTGCTACTACTACTACTGCTACTAGTACTATTACTACTGCTACTGCTACTACTTTACTACTGCTACTACTACTACTACTATTACTGCTACTAGTACTACTACTACTAC
>JBBPCX010000135.1:3349599-3364814 GCA_037974365.1 Hydrocynus forskahlii | reverse complement strand
ACATACAGACTAGGGGTGACCCCTACTGGCCACCCCAGGGAACAGAACCAAAACAGGACACAGGCAAACCAAAAACACAGGAAACAGGACCAAAAACCAGAACAAAACCACCACCAGACACCACCGTGACATCAGGGAGCAAAATGTGGTCTTTCACTGGCATTATTTCAATAAATCCTTTTCAGTTCTATTTGACACATTATTATTTTTTTTTTAACTAACTTACTTACTTTTTTTTACTTTCTTTTTTTATTAATTCCAAGATTATGCTTGTATTTGCATATTATGACACAGCAATACATTTGTATCTTTTCATTTGCAAATATTTTACCTTTCAAATTTGCATTAATTTTGAATTTTCATCATCATATATCTGATTGTATCTGTGTTGTGATGTGCCAGTGTTCACTGGTTCTAATTATCGCATGACCTTCTGTGAGTTACATATGGAAATGTTACAATTAGTATCAGCATCCAGTGTCTTTCACTTGGTGCAGATAGGGATTTTATTCAGACTTTGGAGAGGATTTTACCCTCACTTATAATTAGTTAATTTAAATTGTACAGCTCGTTCCATTATCTTGTCATCAGTTTTGAAAGAATGTAGACTTTTTACTTCTTTGCATGCAAAAAGGACTGAACCCAGGAATGAACAGCTCATAGTTGAATTGGATTGCACCACCGGAGTGCCTCTGAATTGGCAGTTGCCCTGTTTGTACCAGCTTTGAATGGCAGTAACAATCTGTACTGCTCGGGATAATGAATGCAATACGGGTGTGATGCAGCCCACGTTCCGAGATGATGCAACTTTGTGCTGAGAGAAATATTTGCTCTAAATTTGTTTGACCAAGGAAGGAGTTAAGTGTAGAGATTATTTCAGCCTTGTGAAGTCATTTGATGCCGTGTCTAAGGTTGTGTCTGTAGTGGGTGCCCATTTTACAGTCTTCAGTATATGACAGTTCCAACCACACAACTGAAAAGTGCTCTATACGGGACTTGTGATGTTGAAGCGTTGGCTACATTTGTTTATTTTGTTATGTAGCTTAAACATTGCATAAGTATTGGTGATGTAGTCTGGAACTCATGAGCTATATGCCCTGGTAATGTTCAGCCAGGGGTCAAACACAGCATAATTGCCCTTGTTTTCTCTGGGTGGTCCTCCCTCTCCCCTCATCATTCAGCACAGTGCTAGCAACAACATTAGCTGTGATTTGGGAATTGGCTGATATAACAGAACTGGCATTTAGTGTTCTCCTATGTGTTAGTGTTAACAGCAGTTTGAAAAGTGTGAAGTGCTAGTCCTCATCCTCCCAGCTTGGGAATACTGTGTGATGTGTGGCGGGGGCAGGGTAGCTAGTAGGTGGAACTGGCAATCAGTAAAACTAGGGAGAAAATTGAGTAAAAATAGAGAGAAAATAATTTAATTGGTGTTGCTGCATATGAATTTATATTAAATGGTGTTTGCCTTACTTTGTCTTATTTGTCTTATTTTGATGCATTAAATCATTTGCAAAGTCTTAAGGAAACCCTTTTGTTTAGTTTATGATCTTATGATCTTTTGTTTAGTTTGTGATCTTAAGTAGATCAATTTATTAAAATGTATCTTAAAAACTGAAGAGGTATTGTATTTTGCATCTACAAATGCTGAAAAGGATTAACCCATCTGATTCCAACATTGGGTCAATGAAAATGTTTTGTAAGTGTTTTGGGAGTGGTTTATTTTGGTGTTAGAAAAAATACTATTTGTTTTTTTTTTAAAAGCCTGGTGTGTGTTTTTGAAGTGTGTACTGATTCTGGCACATAGCTAGACTAGGCAGTTTTAAAATAGCAAAATTCTATTTTATACCTATATTTATTTAATCAGCCCTGGTCCACACCCATGCAGTTCTTCATCATCACTGCCCTGAAGATGTTTCCTCTACTTAGATCACCATTTGTCCACTATTTCTGTCCTTTTAAGGAAGAATGGGGCTTCTCATATTAAAATGTTTTCAACCCTCAAGGGCAGTTGGGAAATGAAAACAACATGTAGATGATGTGGACTGCCACCTTCATCAGTCCGCTGGGCTTTTTAGTAGTCTGTGGCTGTCTATCAAAGCATCTTCACTGCTGTGCACTTGGTTCCCTGCCGCAAGCACTTGGTCTAAACAGGGACATAAAGCCTGCTCCTGAATCAATAGACGCACAAAGTGATCTGTGGGCTCATTTTTTAAAACCCCTTCTCTGAAGTTTGCTCTCCATAAGACTTGAAAGCCTAATAATTTGCCTTTATGGCCCTTTCAGCCACAGACGAAGTTCATTTCCCAGAGAGTAGAAGAACCTCCTGTCATCTCCGGCGTGAACGGAGCAGTCTAATTGGCCTCCCACTGTTCTTCGCAGAGGCAGCCTGATTGAGCAATGGAGCGGTGACTGTCCTAATGCTCTTTGGAATGTGAAGTGCCTGAAATGTTCAGCTGCTCAACCAGTAATTTATAGACTGACACTGGACTTTTACTCTAATTTTTTATTCTGGGTTGTGCTGAAAATAATTGCATGAATGCTGCAAAAAAAGCAAACTAAGGCAGGGACAGCTTATTCACATAGCATTTTATGGGTGACTAGTGTTCACCATATCAGTACTAACCCACTGACCATCAGTTTGCAGTGACAAGAATGAGTTTGATTAGATGCACACGGATAATACAATCATTCTGTGCACTTTTCAGTTGTCTGATTAAACTACCATCCAAAAGTTTTTGCCCAATACACTTTTGTACCTCTTAACCATTTATTTCATAAACTGCAGTGCATGTCTGACTTCCGATTAAATGACATTGTATTAAAAGGCTGCCCTTTAACTGTAAATGAACTAGTTAACTGTATCATCCCTTAGGCTGTCACTTAATAGCTCATTAAATATCTAACACTTGTCTGGTGATCCAAATTATACATTTAAATTTAAATGTAAACAATTTACTGATTTACATGTAATTAAAGCAAATTTTGGCCAGTAATGCTAATGTTTCAAATCATTAATGATTGTTTAGGGAATCACAAGGTCATCGATCAGCATTATTCAAATGATAACAGGCTAACTAGGGACTACTAGCTTCCTTGAATATTGTTCAATTATTCCTTTACAGTTTTCACTGGATTTCAAGAAATCTATAATGACACCAAGTTTTTACCTCAATAATCAGGTAATTCTACACACTCTACACATCTTAAGCTGCCATCTTTTCTTATGCATCTTTTCAATTTAACATTAAAACTGAGAAATGACAGCAATGGCAACACTGTAAGCAATTTGAAACCACAAATAAGGAAGTAATTGCCACAAAATGACCCCATGTTCAAAAGGCACTGTGGGAAAAAATACATTCCACGTATGCTTCAAAGCTGTGGTATATTTAGCATGAAATCTGACTTCTGACTGCTTCATGTCTACCTAGATTTGAGTATATCTGTTTTTTCATTGTCAGATTTCTTGTCTTACTTGTCTGTTTCTTGTCCACTCTGAGTGCTGCACATTTGGTTCATCTTCTTTCTCTGTCACTAGTAATGGTGGAGATATTATTTGTCAGAAGCATCAGTTAGTTTTGTCTTTGATGGAGAAGGTTTCTCAATTAGAGGTGTGCATCCAGACTTTAATCAATATTAGAAGGGGAGAGCCAGGCACGGGAGATAGCATGCCCTCAAATCCCGCTGTAGAGCCCCCCCATTTAGGTGATACGGTGCCGATTTTGCAGCACAAACAAAAAGCTCTTCCACATGCAAGTGTTTCCCCAGGCGAGTACTATTCTCTTCCTCCTGTTCAAGTGTCAGACGAGTTTGCCCCACCCTGTGAAGCACCTGCCGAGGAGCCTGTTAAAGTGCTATGGTTATACTGGATTCAGTGATTTGACACATGAGATTAGCTATTTGTTTAGCACTAGGTGTAAACCAGGAGACAGGGCACCAGACATTACAGGCAACCTGAAGTTGTTAGCTAGCCGTAGTTATGACAGGATAGTGATGCATTTAGGGACTAATGACATTCATCTGTGGCATTCAGAGGTTACTGAGAATCTTGTTAAAGAGGTGTGTAAATTAGCCGAGACGATGTCTGACGCCATAATATGCTCAGGACCCATCCCAGTGCAGCATGACCCTGAGGCCTGAAGCAGATTTTGGGCACTGAACTGCTGGATATTCAAGTGGTGGTCTGAAAACAATGTGGGTTTTTGACATTAGGTCCACATTTGCGGCTTTTACCTCTTGCTGGAGGGTGCTGCTCTCATCTCTTTCAGCATAGCCCATAGCCTGTAGCTCGCCAGCAGTGCAGCTCAGATGGTCGCTGCTGACAAACCAATGCTGAGCAGACAGACTATCATTCACTGCATATATAGGTCACTATTAGCTCGCTCGAACTAGGACCAACTTAGTCCCATAATATCAAGACTACAATGGCTTCAAATCATGTTTTGTACTGATTATAAATTATAAGTTACAATTATGATTAATTCTTTTCAATGTATTTCAATGAGCAATACCGGGATGTGCGATGGCAGATGTGGTATGAGTCAGTTCCATTACACGACCGCGAAGAGCCTCCAGCACAAAGACCCTGCCTGAGGGACAGTTGAGGGGCACAGGTCCTGTGTACTTTGAGCTATTTCCTCATGGAGGCTTCATGTCATCGGTGACACCAACATGGAGGGAGGTAAAATGGGGTCAGGATTTGGGTTAGTTTCTGCAACAGGGTGACGAGGGGAGAGAACATCTGCCTTACCATTCTTACTACCAGCATGATAAATGATGGAAAATATTGAACCGCGTAATGAACAATGCCCACCATGCTTGTCGAGAATTTAATTGCTTTGCTAACCAGATATATTAGAGATTCCAATGGTCAGTAACAATTTTGCACTGTGATATCCAACTTTGTCTTGTTGTGATTTGTTTAATGTACACCATTTGCTTCAGAGAACACAATATCAACCCTCTGTGTACTGTATGTGGAAACCCCCAATAAACCTGTGATAACCTCCTTAACAGAGCATGGCTCCAGCCACTCTGACACAACATACACCTTGTTTACATTAATGCTATCCCTCATCGAACCAATCCAATAGCCATTTCTCTGCTTTCACATTTCACATTCCTCTGCTTTTGCATACAAACTGTGTTTCAGCAAGAGAGTACCATTGTGTCATTTGTTCAAAATACAAGGATGAACAAATGAAGATATTGTTGAGGTAAACTATGACATTTCAATTAAGCATGTCTCTAAAAATGTTGTTCATAAATGCTTGGAAGAAGGAGAGGGCGTTCATGAACTCATAAGGCATGACATGTTACTCGTAATGTCCGGCTTCCAAACATTGCTTCTCGAATACAAACAAGATTGTATGAAAGTTTGGTGTAAATCTTCGACCCACTGAGTTGTTCAATGGATGTTGGGATAAGCAGAACAGTGTCCATATTTAGCCTTCGGTAGTTGATCCAGGGATGGAGTCCACCATCCTTCTTCTCCAGGAAGAAGAAAGCCCAGGAGCAGCTCTACTTCCTACAAAAACTGAGGAGAGCTCATAACCCCATCCTCACCACATTCTATGGAAAAACTATGGAGAAAAGCATTTGAGCAACTGCATCATTGCTTGGTTTTGGAATTACGCTGCCTTGGACTGCGAGACCTTACAGTAAGAACAGCCAAAAAATTCATTTGCTTCTCTCACCCTATGTTGCACAAATCTCTACCATTCTGCATTTGCAAAACCACGAACTTTATAGATAACCCCACACACCCCACCCACATTCTCTTTTCCCCCCTTGTATCTTGAAAAGTTTCCCTTGTGTACAGGCCTTCAATGCCAGAATGGGAGCAGATTCTTCCTCCAGCCCACCAGACTCCTGAATCAGACATAATCCAAAACTGTACATTCCACACAAACACACTCCTGAACTGAATGGTATCCCTAAGTAAACACACACACACACACACACACACATACGCACTTAAACTGTTCCCCTTCTAAACTGTTCCCCACCTGCTTGACAAAAGTTTTCAAAGTTTCAGCTTTTCACTCAAATGATAAAGCTGATTATAGGATTTTAAATGAAAAGTATTGTTTTATATAAACATATAGTTGCATATCGTCGATGTCTGGCAGGAACACTTTTGGTCTTTGTTGTTTTTTTTTTCATAAATCAGTACTATTGGTCAGTCTCTGTAAAATTTAGAAATGATTAACCAATGAAAAGTGTTGAAAATAGTTATACCAATTTTGATGACACAGTATTCATTTATGCAGAATATACACCATTTTTTGAGTTTCCTGAAAAACAGCCATTTTGGACATATGAGGTTTTGGCTCGACAGTGACGATATGTATTATATAAACATGTCACTGAATATGTTTATATAATACATATTTCTAAGCATATTTCCATGTACATGTACAATCCTAAATATACATGGAAATATGCTTGGAACAAACTAAAATAAAAGTGACATATGCAAAATTCTGGGCATTCTTTCAGCTGATCCAAGGCTCAGAGCTTATTTGACTCATTAGCACTTAATCTAAGTCAAGTGCAGAAAATTCCAGAGCGCAATAAATTAGATGACCCTTCAAACCTCTCAGGCTGTTGTGCTCAAACTCCACAGCTAAGGGCTTTTCAAAGCAACTGGCAGAGAATCTGAAACTTATTATTGACGATACAAAGCAAGACAGGACTATAAAAATGTCTAAATGTTTCTTGTGTCTTTCACTGTGAAAAATGTCACTAAGAAATGGCGGTTAGCAGAAAAATCAAGACAAGATCTAAAAAAATAAGTGAGCACTAGCCCACAGTACAATGTTGTTGTCCAAACATCATCTAAATTGAAGGGTTATCAAAAGTTGATCAGCAAAGCCAACATACATCAGCAAAGCCAACATACAAACATTTTAGAAATCAAGTGCTATACTAATTGGATGAAACAAAAAGTACTTTTTTGCTACAATCAAAGTTATCTCTGCAAAGAAAAAGGTCAAACATGTACAATATAAGAGCATCTTGGTAACTGCTAAGCATGAGGATGGATCTGTTTTGCTTTGGGGTTGTGTGGCAGTAAGTTAAACTGAAGTTCTGTAGGCACAGAGTGAAGAAAAGATTTGACTAAATACCAACTAATCCTGGAAATGTCCTGCAGTCAACAAAGAACCTGAAATATTAGGATTTTAAGAGAACAGAATCATCTAAAATATACACCAGAATGAACCATAAACTACTCCAACAAAGATTATTGTTAAAAATCTGTGAGTAGACCATGGGCAGATCAATGAGTGGGGATGAAATCTGATTGGCCCCTGAAGTGCCCCTGTTCTGTGATTAGTTGGTCGACTTACTTCTAGGCTGTCACTGGATAAGGATGGATAAGTAAATGTCACAGACTGTGACACTTCAAACATTTCTTGTATCTATACTGCTGGCAGCTGGTAGCCTAGTAGTGAGGGTGCGATCAGGAAGTCATGAGTTTGGTTCTCAAGACAGCTAGGCACCTCTGAGGTACCCTGAGCAAGGTACCGTCCCCACACACTGCTCCCCGGGCGCTGTGTTCCTGGCTGCTCGCTGTTTCACTTGGTGAATGGATTAAACACAGAGGAAGACTTTTATGCTGTTCACACTGTGTGCTGTGGTGTGTTATGGATGACAGAATTGTCACTTTCACTTTTCACTTCATGCTGTAACTTACATCACATGGAAAGTCATATTGTGGAAGATTCCCATGTTTATGATTTGGATGCAGAAGGGAATCACGGTTAGTAAGACACTTTTATTTGAAACATATACACATAACAGCATAAAACCACCAATCTGTCACTAAGGATGCAAGCACAAAGTTATTTACCAGAAAAAACACGTAGGAAACGTTGCAAAAAGATCAGCAACAAGAGTTCACAAAATAATTTATTATGCTAAGACCTATGTGACGTAAAACACGAGAAGGCACAGAGCACCACAAAGCTTCCCGCTAAGGAACAATTATGCTATCTGAAAAGCGTTTACTCACTGATGTCACTGAATTTGGCTTGCCAGACATCAAGTTGCAAGTTACCACTAACAGAGGAGTTAGCTATTCTATTGTTGGAATGTAGCTAGAAGGCCAACATTATCTCATCATCTGAATGAAACTTCTTCTTTATGAAATTATGTTTGTGATATTATGCCACAGTCATTGTTAAGTGAATTAAACTAATGCTGAGTCCCAGACACCTCACAACTAGGGAAATATCTCCTGTCCCTCTTGGTATGCTGAAATTGAGCTGTCCAAGCTTAAACTCAGTTTAAACGTATGTGTTCACTGTAATGTTTGGCATGGATAGAAAACAGAGATAGGTGAATATTGTTGTTTTGGCCATAATGACAGCTGGGGAAAATCAATCAGAGCAATGTGAGAGCAAAGAAAGCAACAGAAAGTCAAGAAGAAGCCTGTCAGGATCAAGACCACGGCAGCTGGAATGCAACTTCACCAGGGCAGAAAACATTTAGGCCCAGCAAAATAATAACAAGAGGTAAAAATTACTGTGCATGGATGTGGGACATATACTTGTCCCAAGTCTCTTTGTGGCCCCTGATTTAGAAAATTCCTAGATCGCTGGAGTAGACATGCTGTGCATGCAAGATGACATAAATATTTTAGAACTAAAAACATTCTGCAATTGAAATATGGAAAAACATCCTAAAATGAAGAAGAGGTGGATTATTACTTGACTATGAGGAACACTTAGAGGCTGTGATTTCATAAATAATAGTTGTGCATTACAATTGCAGTAATATGTAATATTTGTGTTCTATACTAATACATTATGATTGTAATTCAAGTATATTTGTGCTCCTCACTTGTCTCTGCACTCCACCCATGATGTTTTCCTCTGAATCTAGCCAGTATTAGAAATATACTGCATTAGATTGTTTATTAGCATTCAGAATTTCCCAGAAGTATCATTTTTTATCATCAACACTGCTTTGCATTTGTTGCTAGGAAACAACATCAGCATTCCTATTCCTGATTTATCAGATGTAGACGTTTCAGGGACAGATTTGTTGGACACCAAGGGAAAAAAAAAGTAAACGTCTACAGTGTTCAGATGGTATCATACTTGGCAACTCTTTCTTTTCCAGTGAAGTTTAACTCCCTGAGCTCTGCTATCGTGAGACCACTGCTCAGAACACCTGCCTTTGGCAAAAAGAGGGGGTGACAGAGTAGAAATCCTCAGGAGATGTTTAAATATAGCAATGTTCAAAGAATCCACTGTACAAATGCATGAATGTTGAGCCGGTACTTTACGTGTAGGTGCCTTTGCTATTTTTCACAATGTCATTTCATACGGTCTTTACGGTTTGATCAGTGGATTCCTATATGCCGCAGTAAGCTTGAGCTATTAGACTTTTATTTGAAACACAAAAAAAAGGTTGTTTACCCACAATCGGCTCTGGTGATTAGGCCATCTCTTTGATTTTCAGAATTCAACTAAACCTTACATTGTTTTGGCTCTCTCTCCCAATCTCAATCCCCAAACTGTTTCAGAAGTAGGTTATCATGTATTTGTTTTCTTTTTTCTTTGGCATGAAGAGGTTCTGGTGTGGAAAGTGTATCTGTCTGCTTGAGGAAAGAAGAAAAAGGTTTTTTTGCTCCAAACATGCAATCAGCAATCAGCCAATTTATTATTTAGAGTTCTATAACAGAAACAACATGAGCCTGATAAGTGCACTTATGCCAGATTTGAATGCTGCTGCTACACCTCTATCAAAATGTCATGCTTATGCATGACTCATCCGCTTCTATACGATATGATTTCTTTTTCATTCCCAGAATGGCAAATACTATTTAACAAGATGCCTGCATGCAGAGCTGAAATCTAGCTGAAAAAGGAGTCAAAACATATCCTATTCTCTGTTTCCAATCTAAGACACAATCAATAGCCCATACATTCTTAATCAAACATGATATAACTATACAATGAAAATACTCAGTGTGGACGTGAACATGAAGTTTTGTGTTGACTCTTCCCTCGTTCCATTTCTACTATATACTTAATTATGCATAAAGTACTTTCTAAATCAAAATGCTATATGGCATAATGAGCACATGTTTGTCATACATAACTAAATAATACAAATCTAAATACAGTCACAGTAAATATTAATCCTGAATACATAAAATATTAAAAATGTACATATTTGGAGCCAAAATGATCATATTTGGGTTGGCAGTGTCTTATGCACACACAAATGCTGAGTTAACCCCATCTAGTGACTAGAATGAACAGGGCATAAAGGCAGGTGATGCTACCTGGAGGGTGTGGCCAGGGCAAGAAGAGCGTTTTTGACCTCACCTATTCGAGTCCATGCTTTACCACATACTACTCATGCTTTGTTCCAATCAATCCTTTGTTTATCTGAGCAATCCCTACTTCATTTAAGTTTTGAACTTCTGAGCTTTCAGTTATTTTGTAGTTTGTAATAAAAAGTTATTTATTTTTTGTACAACATCTCACTGTAGACCTTGGATTGTTTTGCGAATTGAGAGTCAAACACTCTTACTCAGATGCCATTGTGCTTAGGAAAGAAATTAACCACTATATAGCTAAGTTTTTATTCCAGAAATGAACAAAACACCCTGCATTCATTTTTTTAAGGAATTTTTAAGGAATTTTATTTTTAGGTTGCTAAGGTTTTATTATGATTCACACATGATGGAATATTACTGTAGCATTTGTTTTTTTTTCAACTTCCACACAGTCCAGTTTGGCATTTTTCCACAGCACAATCAAAAACAGGAACTGATCCCAATGGGAATCAACAGAACTCACAGTTTTAGATCATATTCCATCTATTTAGAGACAAGAACTGTCAGCAGGTCAATCATTTGGTTTAATGAATTTCTTACTTGCTTGTTAGCTCGATGGCTGATAGGGCACAATACTGCAGTATTTTGCACTCTCTTATTCACACAAGTGTGTCTGTGTACACACATTTTTTGAGTCAAGCGAAGCTTCAGTTCAATGCAATAGTGAACTGAAATGTTAGCTATGTTTTCTAGCTTGCTATAGTTTAAAACCTGCTGTGCTGACAGGGAATAGTACAGTCTGCTTTTCCTCACTCACCCAAATGTCTACAGGTATACAGAATCATGTGTAGAATCTAACAAGGCCAGTAATTTTCTTTGCTGAGCAAAACACTTGTTCTGTGTTGGCTAGCTAAATACTAATAATGTTAGCATCCTAGCATACCTTGGAAATCTTAAAATCTGAGTAATTCTAAAAATAGCAATTAACATGTCAACAAATCAACATATCACTGTACTTTACGTTATGATCACCCATTTCTTCTGTTTGTTTTTGCTTGATGATATTGTGTAATTAGATTTCACCAATCCATATGAAGCTTGGCGTGCCTGCAGCCCTGCATGGCTGATGTGGAATAAGAGATTTGTATCCGGAGGTGCGTGTCCTTTTGCATCCGCACCCCTAAAGTGGGTTGGCCCCTAGGAGGTGCATAACCCTAACTCATTACTCATTTGTGGTGTAGCACCAGTTGGTGAATAACGTCAAGGTCAAAATCTTGTGCTTCACTAGCCAATTTCTTGTGAAGTAAACGTTCAAATGTCACAAAATTTGACACCCTGCATCATTATGACATTAACCATGCCAAATTTCATTAAAGTAGATGGAACTGCATCTGGCACATTTTAATATCCCAAAGACAACTTGAGCTAATTTTTAAAAAGTTTTTATGTTTGCGTATGGCTACATTTGCTCACATTTCCGTCAGTTCCTTTTTAATCATTCAACAAAATGGTCATCAACAGCCAATTAAAACGCATGCAATGCTTGCCTTTTGTAGGCTCATTCTTAATTGCATATAGATGGTATTTACCCAGTTTCAAAGAAATCAGCCATGAAATGTCACTACAATAATCTACAACATCTTGTCATCTGTTCTTCTGACATGGTTTGGTCTACATTCAAAATTAATTTAGTCTTTAAATCTTTCAAATTAAAATTTCATCTTTGATAATCTTTCTGTCATTTTTCACTTGTTAAAGCAATCAGTTAATTTAACCTCTCGCTATTTGTGCCAGTTTACATTTGGACCTCACTGATTGATGCTTATTCTCTCAACTTCTGCAACTGTCATATTATGCACCGCAATGCGGCACATCTAGTTGGTGATGCAATGGAGCTCAGTGGCTTTTTCATCACTTGGCTTCAGCTGCAAGTTCAATGGCTTCAGCTGTAAGTGTTTATCAAGGACAGAGAAAAACAGCGAGTACTATTAGGTCCTGTTGCACTGGAACATTAAAACTGACTGCTTTAAAAAACATTCTGGTTTCTGGTAACTAAACATCCTGTCCTTTGTTCAGTAGAAAAACAACTAACGAGAGATGAAGTCGGTAACTTCCAAGGACATTGTACTCTATGCTATAGCATACATCCTCAAGACAGCTCAATCACATTATTTCAATATCAACCTGCACTTGTACCACACAGAAAAATCATTTCAACGCTGCATATAAAATAAGGGCTAATAAAGTATTCAAGTCCTTATGCTCTATCTAAATGAGCCCCCTGGTCATAAATGGATTTGCCTGCAGTATTTAGAGAGCCGTTTAAATGAAAAGACCACACAGTTTAAAGTTTGCTCTGTGGCTCAAACCTGGATTTCCCGTTTCACTACGAGTTGTTTTTACCATGTGTGAGGAGGTGGATCAGTATGCAGGGTGTAGAGCATGTTATTCATTAAAACTACCTTTTTCCCTTATGGTCCTTGCACCACCCTTCACTTAAGAGGTTTCTGCCAGCTAGGGTATCAGGAGAAGGTTTGTAGAAACGAGAATCAACACATGTTTCAGTGAGATAGTTTTCAGATTTAAAAAAATGAGTACACATTTTACTCGATCAATGCAACCTTCAGACTGATACATCAGTGTTTCAATGCATTTTTACATCCATATTTATAAGTGTTAAGCTCATAGGTGTACACCAAAGGATGCAAAGACTTACACGAGGTGTCATCATGTCAAAGTTGGTGAATATTATGAGAGCAGCATGTGTTCATAATGATGTTATACAAGATAATAATATTAATAATAAACATTTTCATAGCACCTTTCATACTCAAGAGCTTCTCAAAGAAGTGATGAAAAAAGACAAGCCCATAAGAGTCAAATAAATCAGTTAAAGAAAATAATTATAACACAGTGTCATGGTTCCCCATAGCTCCCAAAAGGGAGACGAGAGAACATACAATCCTCCTTGGCCTCCTGAGCTGAGCCCCCTCCGGGGAGCTCCTCTGGAGCCCTGCAAGACCCCAGTACCCCCCAAAAAAATTCAAGGGCACACTTCCAGCATGCTAAGGAGGCCTGGTCCCCTCCAGGGCGTTTGTGGAGTGTGAGGTTGCTCAGTTCACCTCTTGTTTGCACAGCTAACAGGGCCCCGTGCAGCTACTGCACTCTCATCTGGGGTTGGCCAACGCAGTTAGCCTCCATGGCGCTGCTATGGGGAGTAGAATCTGCTGCATTGCAATCGGGTGTAGCCTCTGCTTGGCTCTGGACTGCGACTGCAGCTGCGTGGCTCTTGACCACAGCTTTGTGGCTCTGGACCGCGGTATCTTGCTTCAGGAGCGAAGCTTCTTGGCTCGGGAGTGAAGCTTCTCAACTCGGGAACGCAGCATCTTAGCTCTGAATCGCAGCTTCTTTACTCGGGACCGCAGCTTCTTTATTCTGGACTGCCGCTTCTGCTGCTCTTGGCAGCTGGCTGGGCCGCATAGTCTCATGGAGCGGCGAGACGGGCTGTGTGGCCTCATAGCTGCTGTGGGCTGTTGGCCAAGGGCAACAACCAGATCCGCGACCCACTTCACAAGCCTATCTACCTGGATCTTCTGTTCCCCAATGCACTCCTGGAGCATCCCCGGTGCCAGCAGAGGACCAGAAGAGCACCAGGGACTCCATCCCGCGTGGCTGGCTCCCTAGCCGGTGTGCTCAAGACAGGCTTCCTTGCCTGCTTTCTCCTTGCTGGTTGAGGGGCTAGTCTGTTAGCCGGGGTGTAGCCAGCCTTGTCTCTCGCTATCCACACATGTGAGAGCGTGGCGAGCTCAGCCAGGAGCCACTGCTCCATTTTGGGCTCGCAAGCCACTCTCATCCTGCCTGCGCCTTTGGGGTTGGTCCATCTGTCATGGTTCCCCTTAGCTCCTGAATCAGGGCATTTAAACAAAGCAAACTGGCACAAGGGCCATAAACAAAACGCAAAAGCTCTAACAAAGGGAAACAGGAGAACATACAACCCAAATCAGCATGACGGTCCACCACAAATGAACTTAAAAACAAAACCAAGGACTTCACAAACCAATAGAAACTAAACATCTACAAAACAAAAGGAAAAGGTCGGCCTCTTGTGGCCGCTGACGGGACAAACAGTCGATGAATAAATCAAGAGATTGAAATAAAAACATGTAATAAATATATCAGACAAAGGATGAAATAAGCACATCAGTCCCTCCAGGAAACTTTTGTGATTGTTGTGATCTAAAATGTCTGAAGTCACGTGAAAAGTTGCGACACAAGTTGCGGTGTTTTTTTTATGGGGAAAGTGGCTGTGAATAAGTGAAAACTGCAAATAATCTTACATTTGTTTTAATACATAATAAAACATTCAAGTTATGCCATTTAATATTGTTTATTTAAATAAATGCACTGGTAGAATATTTTCCAGCAAGGTGCTTCTGAAATGGCTATATTTGTCCAGAATAACAAACATAAATGAAAATGAACCTTGACTTACTACAAGAACAGTTCTTGTGAGAAAACCACAGTAATTATAAAATAAAACAACTTGTGAATGCCACTTAATTGTACATACAAAACTCCATATTGCCATTAAACTTGTACTGAAAGGCAATCATAAATTCAACTCACCCTGTTATCCTTGGATGACTAAATATGAAATGATAAAGAATACTAAATCTAAGTGCTTAGATGCTCAAAATAAACAGAGGGGGGTAATAAAATACAAACCCAAGTTTTCTCACAAATTACTTTGAGTATAAATCAACAAATAAATAAATAAATAAACACATGAAATAAAATAAATATTGGTGCAAATGCAAAACTACTTAAACTGAGTTCAAGTACAAGTTCAAGTTTATTTATATAGCACATTATCATACACAGAAGGTCATTCAATGTGCTTTACAGCAATGGAAATTAA
>JBBPCX010000135.1:3336853-3349499 GCA_037974365.1 Hydrocynus forskahlii | reverse complement strand
TTAAGAATTTGACCCAGAGGAAGCATGTACAGATTGAATAGGACAGGTCCCAGAATGGACCCTTGAGGGACTCCATAAGGCATGGCAGTTTTCTTTGATTCACATGAGCCGATTGACACAAGGTATCTCCTCCTTCCAGGTACGACCGGAACCAACTAAGGGCTGTACCTCAGAACTCAACCCAATTTTAAAGTCTGTCTAGCAGGATATCATGGTCAGCAGTGTCAAAGGCTGCACTTAGATCTAACAGCACCAGAACAGTTATTTTCCCTGCATCTGTATTCAGGCGAACATCATTTAGGACCTTGACAAGAGCAGTTTCTGTACTGTGATGTTAATTTAAAGTCACAGACTCCGTCAGGGTGATTTGCCTCATCTAGCCGCGCACGTCTGCAACTCTCCATGAGTGCTTTGCAGCACAAAATAATTTACCACCACTTTCGTGCAGAGCACTTGGAAACTGTTGTGCACGGAATTTGGCGGAATTTTTTTAGGGTAAATGAGACGCATTCCTGTCGCACATGTCTGCATGTTGATGTCCGGTAACATGGAAGTGAAATTGATTACGTTTGAGTGACGCAAAATGCAGAAAGTGCTGCAATAGGTCAAGATTGCAAAAAAGTTGCAGTGATTCAACAAAAGTGCAAATATGAAAAGAATTCATGTGGATTGGCTGAATATGCATTGATTGTTGCGATCACAACATTGCGAATTCCTGGAGGGACTGGCATCTACACTTTTATAATTTTGACTTTCTAAATGAGCATTAAAACAGGAGGATAAAAAAAACAACTGTCCTTCTGATTCACTGTGTGCAGGACACAAAATACAAAGGTCCAGTAAAAGTTACCTGTTCTCCTGAGAAGAGGTTTGCTAAAATGGATGTTTTTGTGTTTGTGCAGTGTTAAGATATACGATAAGTGATATTATATTAAGATATTGATATTGATATTAAGATAAGTGTTAAGAGAGGGGCTATCCATTTGTTTATGTATACATACTCCTGTGTAATAAAACATCTTAATGTTTGAAACACAAATAAGTAGAGCAAGGTAAAGTAACTGGATTGAAAAACCTTGGCATCACATATTTAACAGTGACTTGACAGTTTTCTTATAAGCATATGGAAGCTAGTGAGATGTCCTTGCTTATTGGCGGGAACATACCGTTTTCTTTACCATGAGTGTGTTTTTGTTTTGCTCCTCTTTACATGTCACACAAAAACAATAGTCTTCATTTGGCTACTTGTGTGTCGGTCAGATGACCCTTTCCTGTCCAAGTAGAAGGTACATCACCACATGACAGACTACGGCCAGCCATCACTGTTAGCCTGTGATGTGTCTGCAAATGATGCTAGAGTTCTTCTGTCACTTTTGATGTTTAATGATGAGGAGAAATCAATCAGCTTTGCTTTGCATAGAATAGCACATAAAGAATAAACTGCTCCCAACAGGAAAAATGGAAGCTCTGTCTGGCTATTTGGTAAAAAACAAATGACTGATACACAGCTCTGGAAAACAAATAAGAAAAGAAAAAATCAGCATCTCTATGAGTATGACCGCCATTCCATGCCAGTGTCTGTTAAGTTCCTACACAAGCACCTCATTCTGCTTTATGAGATACTGATTAGTGATCACCTGAATCACATCTTATTTAATGAGTACATCAAAGGTAATTATTGCTATTTTTTTAAATCATCCAAGTTCTGTAAACACTGCATCATTTCTATTATTTTGATGTTTTGTTATTTCCTTTGAAATTATGCTAAAAAGAACAAGATTTTTATTTGGAAATTAGAAATATTGTCAGCAGTTCTTAAAAACTAAGGCAAAGCTGATCAGTTCAATACTTGCACCTACAAAAGATCAAACCTGAGAAACTGAACAGTTTTGCAGTGGTCTCTTATTTTTTCCAGAGCTGTTTATATGATCACTGTGTCATAATTTGCAACGATCACAAATCACATTAAATTAACATGAATTGGATCTCCTAATTGCACCTGATTGGAATAGAATATGTTAAGTAATTTTTAAGAGTGAGAAAGAAATCTGTATGAGTGTTTTGTTGATTTTCTAATAAGTTCTTTAAATGAAGCAGAATGTTTTAGGTCTACTCAAAGGATTGTTCATGCATTTCCGATCACACAAAGCAATATTACCCAGTTCCATGAACGCCATTCATACAAGATGAGCTTCAGTGTTGATGGGATTCTGTTTGTATATAGCTGGGACTGTGGCAGTATGTTCTGAAGGGATGGTGAGATCTTATGTGGATAAGGAGCTACTCAGAGCAGTTAAGTTGTCAGAAAGAGAATGAGTGAGATCAAGGCATCCTGCTGATCAGATCAGAGCAGGACGAATCTAAAATTTTCTCTGATTGTCATGCAGAATACATATTCCATCTTTAGAATTCCATATTATATGTTGCTTCCTTGCCTGCCTATATCTCATCCAAGACTTTGGTTTCACTAATGCTTGCCCAAGTCTTACATGTTATGCTGTACACACATGTAAGAGGGTTTGGTGTCATCTACATTGCTTATATGTTGCAAAACTATGTACGTTTCATGTATGCATTTAATATGCATTTTACATGCAGTTTGACTTCCCCATAAACTACATCTGAGGTTCTAATACAGCATATTTAAACATTGTACATTTTATGTAGATCATTTCCATATGGGCCACCACCCACAGTTAAGCGTGTTTTGTTCTTGTTATTAAAAGCATTTGTTTTTTATGTTTGATTGCCGAGCCTATCTATGTATTTTCACATATTTTTATTTTATTTTTACTCCTTATTTTTTAAAACAAAAGGTCTAGAACATGAGGCCTAGAAGGCCTAGGCCTAGGCCTCATGTTCTAGACCTAGGCCTATTATTATTATTATTATCATTATTATTATTAGGTATAGGACAACTGTGATTCATAACTAAAGGCACAAAAAAATCGCAATCCCTTTTTAAACAGTGTAATTAAACCTCTCTCAGCTACACAGTGATGTGAAAAAAGGGATGGTTAAGCTGGCTTGGACATTTGTGCTGTGTGTGAAGTTTTGAGCTCAGCTGACTGTGAGGTATGTTGTTAAGATATTACATCATTCTGTTATCTGCCATTGGCGTGTAAATGTGTCAGTATCTATACACACACCAATGCAATTGCCCCCCAGCCCATCATCCCATCCAGTATTAATGCCACTGTCTGGGGCAGCTAGTGGTGTGGTGGTTAGGGAGTTGCCCTTTGAATCCCAGGACTGCCACTGGCACCACTGAGGTACCCTTGCGCAAGGTATAATCCCTATACTGCTCCCCTGTCGCTGTATTGCAGGCTGTCCACTGCTTCACTTGGTGAATGGGTTAAATACAGAGAAAGAATTTCACACTTATCACCCTGTGTGGTGTGGTGTGTTCATGTGTGACTACAAGGGGCCACTTTATATAGTGTTGCACATGATTATATTATTGTATATTATATCACTGTAAATGATACACTTGATGGGTGCTTTTCCATAGGCCACCAGGTAGCTGGCAGCTGGTGGCCTGGTGGTTAGGGTGTTGCCCCTGCAGTCAGAAGGTTGTAGGTTCGAATCCCATCTGCTAGTGTCATCACTGAGGTTCCCTTGAGTAAGGTACCATCCCCACACGTTGCTCCCCAGGCACCCATCATTGGTGGCTGCCCACTGCTTCACTTGGTGAATGGGTTAAATATAGAGAAAGATTTTCACGCTGTGTGGTGTGGTAAGGGGCCACTTCACTTTACTTCTACTTTTATACTTAATTTAACTCTTGGTAAGCTATATAAGCAATACACAGAAAGCTAAATAAAGGTCATTCCGTGCTGTTCATCTGTAATAAATGTACTACCGCAATGTATTACTGCAGCTGCTTTGGTGTTTTATTCAATTAAACAGCTTTGCATAAAATATTAGCTGATTATGAGGTGTTAGAATTAGACCGCTTGGCTCCAATTAGCAGGCAGTCAGCTAAGTATGGTTTTGTTAGTTGCGCATGGTGTTCTGACCTTTCAGCTCAAGATGCAGAAATGCAGAATTTCTCTGACTTTTTCATTTTACATCTAAGCGGTGTTTTATCTCCATTTAACCAAGGAGAGAGCACTGAGAGTATTCTCATTTCGATGTACATCCTAGGGGAAGAGCAGGTGACAGGGTCCATGTTTCCGAATCGCTGTAGCAAATTGGAGTCACCGCATTGCTGAAGGGCGCTGTCAGTAGGACAGTGAGGACACAGAAACCTGCAGCCCCTTGGCGTTAAGTCAGCACACCATGATGAGCCATGGTGGCTTTATAATAGCCACCCTCTTTTTCTTAATGAGGGTCTTTACATGCAGAACCAATGCTAGCCATTCAGCCCAGCATTCAGCCTTTACCTGCATGTAACCCACAGAATCAGAACCAGAAAACTATTTATCCCAGAGGAAATTGCTCATGTAATGACTGCAGAGACAAAGACGATATAAAAAATAAAATCTAAATAGAATCTAAAAAAACATCTGTAGAAAAAAAAGCTCAGTATGAAAATACACTATACTATATACAGAAATGCTGGGTATAAATACTATATATAAGTAACACAGTTGAGTGAAATCTACCGACACAAATGGTAGTTTGGAGTGAGTTATTGCACTTAGTAGGGATCAGTAGTAATATTAAGTGATAAAAAAGTAATATTGACATAAGTAGTGTTATTGCACATGAAGACTATTGCTCATAAGATACACGTAATGAAGTGATCCAGCACCCATTTCAAAAACGTCACATGGTATCACAAATGGTCAGACACCTGCATGTAAGATACTGCACATAATGACATCGTTTTAACACCCACTAAAACCTGCCCATTCAACTCTTCCTCTGAGTTTGCTGAGTTTTGACGGGTACATTTATTTTTTAGTAGTGTAATTTATTCCACAGCTCTACTGGGTGCCAGCCTTCAGGAACATGTGCATTGTTCCAACACAGCGTCCTTAGAACTTACTGCCTGTATCAGTTAGAGGGGCAGATTCAAGGACTATGGGTGTAAGAATGAATGGGCAAACTACACTGATGATGGAATATTACACTGTTATAATCATGTGCTTATTAGCTCATCAGTAAAGCGTGCAATCAAAGCTATTCTGATCACATCCTTGTAAGGTCAGGGATTTAGACCCATAATTAAAGCATACTATGATGGTGCAAACTTTTATTGCTCTCAAAATTATTTTAAATTGTATCGCAGTAAATATTGAGCCTGCCAGGTTCTACTCTGCCAATTTCCACTAAGAAGCTGTAGCAGATCCTTTACAGATGGCTACAACAGAGGATAGTTTCACATCAAATCCCTCCAGGCCTTAGCCTTACAAATGAAAGGAATAGCTGGTGTCTACCGGGGCTTAATTTGTGTTGTTTTCTGCATGATAAAGTTGTGTTTGGCTCTCCTCTGGGGTTCTGAGGTAGTCAGAATCAATTTCTTTTCAGAAGAATCAGTTCATTCCAAGTTACCAGATGTATTATCTGATGCCTTGTTGTATGCTTGAGCAGGGCTTTGGGGATTACAGTCTTTTCTCCTCAGACCGAGTGGTAAATCGGGCTGCACTAGCATTAACCTGCTCATGGTTTCTTCTGTGCTTTATTCAAAGAAGGGAAGGAATTCAACGAAGACATCCTGGCAAATAAATAAGGGTGAAATAACTCCAGACCTGTAGAGACAGCGCATTATGGCACAGTGTTTATTGTAGTCTGACAGATCTGATTCGGTGGACCAGCAGGACGAAAGATTGGTCTGTTTGGTTGTTATCGCCCTCTATTGCTGCAGCACATCTGGATGCCTTAGCAGTTACTTGTCTACACTCCACGTAACGGCATCACAGAATGGTTCTTCATGCCCGCCAGTCACAGAAATTGCTCTGTTTAAAATCACCCACAACCATCCACACCTGTTATGCATAGTAGTTGTCTTTTACTAGTTATGATGCCATGGACTGATACAGTGCAATTTTCTGAGCTCGCACATGCACACAAATGTGTGAGCGTGTGACCTCAGAAAAGAATCACAGTCATGTGTTGAATCAAAGTTTATAGTTTTCTCTGTTGACTACAAGTATGAGCAAAAACCCGTGTTTAGTTGAGGCATAAGTGCAAAAGCTAGTAAGATGGCAGCAAAAGCTTACTAACTTGCTTTTGTGACCCTACAATCATTACAAAGTAATAATTCTAAAAATAATCAACACATTTGCCAAAACAGTGTCTGACCTCATAAACGCTCTACAGAATGGCTGGGTGTAAATTCCTACAGAAACTCCAAAATCTTGTGGAAAGCCTTCCAAGAAGAATAGAAGCTGCAGAGTAGGGGCCAACTCCATATTAAATGTATTTGAATGCAATGTCATTAAAGTCCCTGTTGATCTAATAACATGGCATCCCAGCACTTTTGTCCATATAGTGTATGTAGGAAGCAGGAATGAATGAGTAGTGATGCATTAAATCATGACTATTAACTCTTAACTGTTCACTGTTATCTATTGTTCTTTCCTGTTTTTACTTTTTAATCTGTTGGCTTATTGTAGCTTTTGTTTTAGGTTACATGTAGCCACCCCCCCCACACCTCCCACCTTTTATTCATCCAAAAGCTGGTCTTAGAGTTTTTATATTTTATAATTTCACTATATTTTAGTTTATATCTTATTTGATTTTGTTGTGAAGCACTTCAGTGGACACTTGCTGCCCTTTAAATATGCTTTGTAAATGAAAATGTCCTAACTTGACTGTGGAGTAGCTAAGCAAATCTCTTTAATAGAAGAAGTGATTGAAGTGTTAATATAACACTGCTCATTTGCTCCTGCTGAGCTCCTGTGCTCATTAACAAGAACCTTTATTTCCCCGTAAAGTGTTTCCCCATATCTTTACCTGAAAAAGTAAATCATTTGTTAAATTGAATTTAGCTTCAGCTACAAGTGTTGCCAAAACAGTGGAGAACACCCATTTTGTCCTGCACCAAAACCCATTAAACAGGACGATGGAAAAAAAAGAACAGTTCCACATTTCTGGTGCCAAAAATTCTGGTACTTTATGCAGTTTAGAAAGGTTAGAAAGGAGGTTCTTTTTGCAACTGAAATGGTTCCCCGTATTAGCACCTTTATTTTCAAGAACATAGACTCCATTTCTTGAATGTGGAGTCTAATTAAGAACATTGCTTTCAAAACGTGTGGTTTTACTCAGGCTAGGGCTGACGTGTTAAACTAACTTTGTGCATGTTTCACAAATATCAGGCTTTCAGCCACAATATGAATTAAAATCCTGTCATAAGTACTTCTAATGGAGCTATGTAGGTTTTAAATATTTGTGCCAATGAAGTGCAAACCCATGATTCATCACTCACATGGCATCAGAGTGTTGACAAGCTCCTTCCCTTTGGCTACAAAGGCAGAGTGGGTTTTTAAATGACCCCCTGCTCTCTATGCTAATTATCCCACCAGGCATGAATATGTTCATTATCATAATTACACACCTAGAAAGCACACTGTAATCTGGTTGCTAGGAGAAGCAAAAAAAAATACGCTAAAACCGACTGCAAAGGTTGTTTGTGTGCTCTAATATTAAGGAAAGAAATCTTGAGACCCCTTTCCCGCACTGCATGGTAATGTTATGCAAGAGTGAAGAGGATGTGGAGGCCTCTGAGAGATTCAGGATGTTTGACAGTAAAACTCTTTTATCTGTCTTTCTACTTCTCTGCTGATCTTGTTCAAGGGACCGTTCGCCTCTTGTTTCACTCTCAGTATTGACTGATGATGGATCGTTGCCTTGCATCTGCACCTACGAGAATAAGCAAGAAATGGCACATCAGAGAAGAAGCCACCAACAGCAAAAAAGGTACCAAACAGGGTTCTTAGGAGTGATGCCATAGAATAATCACTTTTGGTGCCCTGAAGTACCTTTTAGTGGATAGCAGTGGGCTTCAAGGCCTCGGGCTCTTTCATACAATCACATTTTTGCTTGATACCAACTCTCTACTTGGGAACACAACAAAAACAATTGGACCACAGGGGTGGCCCGAGGACCTTTTTGATAACCACTGCTTTAAAGAACTTGGTACAAATCTGAGTAACCTATTTTAACATAAAGCGATGGTTCCACACTTATAAAGTTTTTCATTAAACCATGTATAACATTGGCAAAACCTAAGCACCATATTTCAAGTGGAATAAATCTCTTACACTACACCAAAGATGCAGCTAAAGAGGCTGACAACTTCTTGACTTTGGTATTTAAAGGTGACACATTTTCATCTATATAGTGATCCACATCTCCTTACTATGTATGAACTTGCAGCAAGAGAGCACTAGCTACTTGATTACTCAGCCAACACAGCTGCCACCCACACAAACAGCTGAGAAGGTCTAAGAGTTAAAACTCTAACCACGAGCACTGCGCCACTAATGTCAATACAAAGCGCGATGTGAGGTGCAAAGTCATGTATAAGCTCTTCAGTTTTAGCACTGTGACTGCAGTAATGCTTTAGGGAACTTAAATTCAGGGTATTGTTCTGAGATACATCCATAGGATATGTACTGATTAACATGGCCACTACTAAAGTGATTTAATGGCAAACTGTATTGTATTTTTTGAACATGTTTTTCACAAGGCCTTCCTAATGGAGTAATTAAGAATAATTTTAAGAATAATAATTTATTATTCAGATCATATTTTATGAGACTGCTGAACAAACCCTTGCATAAAGCATGTTCTTAAATAGAACCTGCTGCATTATTACAGTCCCTAAATGTGAAATCATATGTAACTCTACATAGAACCTTAATAAATGATCATTGCTCTGGCCTTATCCTCAGTTTAGTGGTTGCGGGGTGAAAAAGTAAACTGTTTTAAAAATGACTGATATTGGGTTGGTGACAGCTAGAAAGGGATCCCAGTGGTGCCTCCAGTTTGGAGTAAACTGATTTTTCTAATGTGTGCAAATGCTTGGAATTACCTTGTTTTTGTTATCATTAAGGTTGGCTAGTTTCAGTTTCACTCACTACTGGTAAGAACCTGGAATAAAATGTTCTGTTAAAAAAAACTGCAAAGAACAGAGTGCATTTCCAAAATTATGAAAATAAAGTGCCTGTACTCAAAGTACTTTCTGTTTAGTGAATTTCTCATTGCAGCTGGCCTCTTGTTGTGTCTTGTTATGTGGAATTAATGAAAAATATAATAAACATTTACAATTATTTGTTTTCACTCTTTCAGTGTAAAGTCCTGTATTTGATAGCAAACCTATTTTGTGTTTGCTTTGTCTGCCCCTATTATCTGTGTCCTTTTTTGTCCTGGGCTTCCTAACCCCATTTTTGTGCTTTGTCTCATCAAGTACACCTGATTCAACTCAGTAACTAATTAACACACTCTTCATAGATTGAGTTAGATGTGCAGTGTAGGGAAAACACAAAAGCATGAGTAGAGCATGGGGATGACAGGACTGGGGCTAGGAGCCTTTGTGTTTTTTTTAAGTTCCTTTATGGATTATATTTGGTTTAGTCAGGTTGATGTTCCTCTTTCTATTAATTACCTGTTTTTAATTTACAGTCTTGACTATTATGTTTGCATCTCTTGCCTGTCTTTGTAGTTTTATTACTGTCTAGTCTATACACACCTACATTCATTTCCTAAATCTGACAAATTTGAGGAGAATAGTGTGATCATAAACTTTCAGGCACATCCAGCCATAGTCCTCTGTGTTCTGTTGGTTTTATCAAGATCAGTAGCATTATTCTTTGATACATTATCTTTGCAGGGTTTTTTGTATTATTCTTGAGACTGTGTGGTACAATTATTCATGGACAATGTCAGCATTTGAACACTTTGATTTCTGTTATCATGAGTTCTTGTTAGTGTAAATGGTATAACTGGTAATAAGTGATGCCAGTGGCATCAGTGGTATAAATATACTGGGTAGCTATAAGACTGAACATAGAATCAGACATAGAACCAAACTGATAAGAACCAAATTGATACTTTGACCAAGCTGAAAGAAACTACTGAGGAACACAACAGAAACATTTACAAACTGGTACATATCTTTGCCAGTTTTATCAAAGAAAAGCATCTGTGACAGACAAGTTATTGGCATAATGGATAAACAACTGTCAGTGAATTTTCAGTTAACTGAAGCTTTCAGCCTGTCAAGTGGTAGAGCCTCTGAAGCAGCTGAGACAAGTAAGTAAAAAGAATATGTTGGCAAATAACAGACTAAATAGAAGGACAAATGAGATTTGTGCAAGAATGGACAACTAAAGGGGGCAAGAGATAGTATGAATGTTAACAAATATTTCAAAGTGGTGCACCACACTTAAAAAGAGTTTTTTTCTCTTAAAATGACAATAAACTAGGTGGCCACACAAGCACATTTCTGTAAGAGGTTGACACAACTAAGCAAGAGGAAGAAATTCGTACTACCCTGCTTTTATAACATTTTCACTGCATTTGCAAACATTTCTGTTTTATCTTGTGGTTCCTGGTAGATACAGAGTGGCCCAAGCTGATAACATTCATTATACTTTTTTGGGATGTAATGACAGATGGAGATAAAGTGTCTGGGCAGTCTGGGCATATGAACAATATTTAAGAAACTTTTTGACAAAGTTTGGCCACTTCTGATCAAATGATAAATATTCAGCATGAAACATCTCCATGACTGCAGCATCAAATGTATGATAGGTGTAATGTTGTTATGTTAAATAAAATACTAATTTCACGGAAGTGTGAAAATACAAAGAATTGTGCAGTTATTAGTGCTAGATTATTAGTACTTATCAGTAATTGACTGCAATGTTTGCAGTTGAGCATCACGTATCTGATGAGCTTCACATGTATTTAAACTAAAACTGGCTTCAAAGGAGATTATACAGCACTGCACATTTCCATAGGGGTACTGATGGAAATTAGCCTCCCCAGTAGTTAACCAGACAATGAAGGGCTGCTTAGTGAGTGATTAGTTTCTGTATTAAACATTGCTGAGTAACGGCATGTACAACTGTCAGATCTCCATGACTTTGAGTGTATCTGATTCACCATATAAAGAAAATTATGGCATTATAATTGACAGGAATATCCCATGCTTTATTTTATATTCTGTTCCATCGATACTACCCTTATCCAAATCAGTGCTCTCTAGGCACAGCCTATATGTTCAGCATGGGTGTGTGCCAGAGTTCCAAAGCAGCAACACTACACTATATAGACAAAAGTATTGGGACACGCCGTTTTTTTAGGGTTTGTTTTAGGCCCTTTACTTCCAGTGAAGGGCTTAATCTTAACACTTCAGCAGACTAAGACATTTTGGACAATGCTATTATTCCAACTTTGTGGACACATTTTTGAGAAGAACCTTTTCTGTTCCAGCATGACTGTGTCTCAGTGCACAAAGCGAGCTCCATAAAGACATGGTTGCATGAGTTCAGTGTGGAAGAACTTGACTGGCCCACACAGAGCCCTGACCTCAACCCCATCCAGCACCTTTGGGATGAACTGGAACGGAGATTGTGAGTCAGGCCTTCCTGTCCAACATCAGTGCCTGACCTCATAAATGCTCTAAAGAATGAATGGACACAAAAACTCCAAAATCTTGTGGAAAGCCTTCCAAGAAGAGTGGAAGCTTTTATAGCTGCAAAGGGGGGACCAACCTAATGTTAAAGTCTATGGATTTGAATGGTTAGGCGTCCCAATACTTTTGTCCATCTGGTTTAGGAAGATTTTTCAGGACACTGCCTTCTGATTACAAAAAAAAATTCATCATAATGCATAGTGGGCAAGGTTTTTGTTTATTGAAATACTTGAAATTGGGATAGTGAAGAGCTTTTCAAAACACTAATCCTTCTTGAAATTGTTGATTTTGATACAGACCGTGGATCACTATAGTCTTTCCTTCTTCAGTTTCTTTGTTGTGAGACAATGACTTTTATGATTTGTTGATATTTACCTGATTTTTTTTCTTCTGTATCTGTGTTTGAGAAGAAAAATAAACGCCTCACAACCCCAATGCATAATAGATCCACCTTCATGCTTCACAGTTGACAAGGTGTTCTTTTATCATTTCTCCTTTTGTTTTACACAAACACTCCTTTGACTCTTCAGCTTCCGTTTCTTCATTGTTTGTGAGGTTCTCAGAGTTAAGATTACTTTCTGAAGTCCCCTCCATATAGATTATGTTTCTGCAACAGTGGGCCTGATTGCTATTGTTCCTGTGCCAGCCAGATGTTTTCTGTAACTCTTGGCAGTCATGTAGAGGTTGCATACTTGACCAGAGCATTTTTTTCAGATACCTTCATCCATATACAGTAAAAGCTACAAGTGGGAAGTGTTTAGATACGCTGTATGGACAAAAGTATTGGGATGCCTGACCATTACACCAACAGGGACTTTAATGACATTGCATTCAGTTGCACAGCCTTTAATAAGGAGTTGGTCCACCTTTGCAGTTAGAACAGATTCCACTCTTCTTGGAGTTTCTGTGTGAATTGTCTATAGAGCATTTATGAGGTCAGATGCAGATGTTGGACGAGAAGGCCTGGATCAAAATTTCTGTTCCAGTTCATCCCAAAGGTGCTGGATGGGGTTGAGGTCAGGACTCTGTGTGGCCAATCAAGTTCTTCCACACTGA
>JBBPCX010000135.1:3325401-3336753 GCA_037974365.1 Hydrocynus forskahlii | reverse complement strand
TTTGTGCACTGGGACACAGTCATGCTGGAACAGAAAAGGTTCTTCCCCAAACTGTGTCCACAGAGTTGGAAGCATGGTGTTGTCCAAAATGTCTTGGTCTGTTGAAGCATTAAGATTGTCCTTAACTGTAAGGGGCGACCTGAATTCAATAATTAAGAATTACATTTATGGCATTTAGCAGATGCTTTTATCCAAAGTGACTTCTATTTCCTAACTACAGGGGACAGTCTCCCGTGAGCAACTTGGGATTAAGGGTCTTGCTCAGGAACCCAGTACCCCTAGAGGTCCCAATACTTTTGTCCATGTAGAGTGGCTTTTATAGTCTTCTCTTGCTTTGGAGGAGCACTTTTTTAGTTTCAGACCCTCACTCAACTACTTAGATCTGTCCATAGCTGTTGAGCACAAGCACAGCGACATCGTTTATATAATCACCTGGCTTGAATTAAGGCCAATCAAGTCAAATAGGCTCTGAGACCTAACACTAGTGGACTGACTGAAAGGACATTCAAACTGTTGCATATGCCTCCTTTTATTTTCTTTGTTTATGTTTGCAACATATGAAATTCCGCAAAAATGGTAAGCAAGGATTCAAATTTGTCAAAATATATCATATTTATCACCGTTATTTATACTGGAAAATCAACAAAGTATAAAGAAGAATTTTAAGGGTCAGTGTCTCAGCAATTAAGGCTAGTCATGGATTATATTTTCCTGGAAAATCTCCATTCATGACCCTGTGCAGTCCAGAACAAGGCTTAATCCCTGTCTGGGAAACAGACCCTCAATCTAATAAAATTACACAAGTTAATTACTAAGCAGCAGGAGCTCTACTGTCTAAGCTGGTGGGAGAAAAGCTGCAGGGCTGACTTATTGCTTGGCTGCAAACTAAAACAAAACTTGTTACATTTCCTACAGAGCTGGAGGAACCTCATGCCAAACTGCTACTCATTTTCTATGTTTGTTTGATGCCTCTTTCAGATACAATAAAAATATGTTCAACTGTTCTGTTCAGTGAAACATGGTATTGAACATTTGTTTTCATTTTCTTAGCTGTGTTTTGTTTGCATAAACCCAACCAGAAATGGACCATAGAAAATGTCTACCATTTTCCTGGTATGCATTACATCTTGTTCTTGCCCTGTTAATATGACACTGATGAACAGATATAAAATGTATATTTTACCATACTTCTACTTTTGAAGAGGACCAATGCTTCCCTTTCATTAAGATTGTTTTGCTTCCGTTTTGCTTCCTGGACAACATATGCATCTAGTAGTTCTTCTAAATTTAGGTATCAGTGAAATGCACAAGCCTATAATTTGGAAATAAATGGTTTATATGAGCTCTTATAGAAAACTTCTGCATTTCTATTCTTACATGAATTTAGCAGTAGGTACGCATAGAAACACAGTACAGCTGCATCAATGCAATTAGGCCATTAAAAATCCATCTCAGCTATGAAAATTGCTTTTTCAAATTTGCATGGCAAGGACATTTGAGCAAAAATAAACCCATGAACTTATACACCGAAGTGTAAATTGTTCTCCCTAATGAATGCCTGGTTATTAATTTGTTCAAAAAGGAGAACTAATGGCCCATCAATGAGTTATTTCAGAGAGATTTTCTGTGCTGCCTTCTTTGTAAGTCTTTCGGTCATTTGTTTAACATACTTCACAGTAGTTGCTCCTATTACAGTACATTACTGCCTCCCAGGGTGGTTTTATAGAAGCGATGCATAATAATTTCACCCTTGAGGGCTACATCCACGTGCAAAGTCTGTCGCTGACCTCATGGCTTGACACTGATTCCAGGGATTTTTCAGGACATAGGAAAATTCTTCTGTCCATCAGTACCCACAGGGTAAAGTATGATCATTCCAACTATTTAACCATTTAATTTTCAGCAGTACTTCTATTTAATTATCTAAAGTATTTACACCCACTTCTCTTCCTGACCACAGCATTTGTTGTATATAGTATATTAAGTATAGAGTACTTTCTGAGTATTTCTGGAGAGTTTAATTTTGACTTTTATGTTGATTTATATAGTATTTTATATTGTTCTTGTCTTTGTGTCGCTGTGTGTCTGTGCAGTCATAGCATAAGCAGTTTCCTCCTGGATCTGATTCTGACTGTGTTAGCTTAGCAATTAGTCCCATAGCTACTGGCAGTGCAGACATAGGACTTGCACTGGGCCCCATGATGACTTTAGTGGATGCCATTTATATTCCTACCTAAGAAATTCTACATGCATGAGTCATATAATCCTACAATAATTTAACATGATATGTAGCCAAACGTATGTGAATACCTGACCATCATACCTATCAACTTGTTGGACATACCATTGCAATGTCATGCCATTAATCTGGAGCTGCTTCAGAAACTCTGTAGAAAGTGATACAAGAGAGGATAAGAGGCATTTATGTGCTGCACAACTCTGCATCCCCATTTTATGAATATGTGGTTTACTAATCCATGGCTGAGCTGTTGCTGTCATTTCCCAATAACAGTACTTACAGCTGACTGGGGCAGATGTAGCAGGGCAGAAATGTCAAGAACTGACAAAAGTGGCATCCTATTGTAGTGAACACAACAATTAGTAGGGGCGTCCAAACACTTTTGGCCACATAGTTATAGTGAACTTCAGCCTATATTACAGCACAAACATTTGAAACATAGGTTCGTTTGCTTTCACACTAGGGCCATAAAATCACAGTTACAGCAGGTACATAGGTTACCACTCAGCACATCTGAACACTAATACCCATTTTAGCTCATCTCCAAGTGTAATATACAATTTTGCTTGCTGTACCATTCAGTCAGTCTTAAATATAACGTTCACTATGCATACATTTGTTTGATGAGATTATAGTCACAAAGCTCAGGACTACAGCGCTTATCCCAGGAGGTGTACGTTACACAAATTGTAATAATATTTTCAGCCGAGCACCAAACAGGATTGTTTACTGAGCTTCACAAGATCCTGTTCCCTAAGCTGGAATTAAAACGAATCACTTCACAAATGCATTGCAGGCCTGAAGTGGTTTGAAGGGCTCAGATAACTTTAAGTGAAGTGTCAAAACACATGTGAGAAGGTTTACACTGACAGCAATGTTGACAAGTACCTGAGTGCAAGGTGTCAGTAACATGCCCCTCTGCCAGCTCCACTTATTTGTTTCTTGTAAACATTCTGTAGTCTAAACACAAAAGTCAGTCACAAAAGCACTGTTTGAGAGGCCTTTGTTAAATGTACAGCCTTCTATTGGAGGGATATGACTTCACAAAGGGCTTTTTCCCCTGACACTATGCTGATGAATCACAAGGCTCTGGTGAAGTCAAAGTCAGTTTTAATACAGTTTACCACCTTTCACTCTCCTTATCCTACTTTGCTCCATTGGAGGGTGTCTCCTGGTCACTATCTAAAGTGGATATTTTTCTCATTGTCAGAAGAAAATGGTCCCTAGGTGCTAAGCTCTTTTCTGTGGAGCCAATGTGCAAAAAGAAGGGGGCTGTGAATTTGATAGTATTTTCTGGTTTAATATGTAGTCATTTTGGCTGAGAATGTGGGTAATATAGCAACAGCAATTAAAATGAATGGGCAGAGTATAGAATGCCTGGCTCTTTAGGCTGAGATGGGATTTCCAACACCACAGTCTATACAAAGGACAGAAAAGCTGCTTGTTGATTGTCTGATCTGACAGCTCTCTGACAAATAAAGGGACCAGCGTGCTACTGGGAGCAATGGACTAGTAGAACATCTTTTTGTTCCCTGAAGATTTGTTCAACTGAGTCTTTTCAATTGAGATTTTTAAATAATCATCAAATTGTGAGGGTCTTTAGTGAACCAACAGTGATTCTTCCATGGCAGAAGTCACCAACCCTGGTCCTTAACCGGGGTGGTGCCAGGATCAGAGGGCATCCAAGGCTTGAGTGCCATGGTGCTGCCAATGCTGCAATTATCCAAATAACTTGATGGTGTATTAAATGGACCCCCCCCACACACACATATACACACACGCACACACACACACACAAGCAACACACCCCTGCCTTTAACTTCCCTCTTCTGCCCTTATGATCTGTTCTGCCTTAAACAACTCAGACCTTAATTGCCTCTGTAAATTTCCCCTATGATCAGGAGGTCATGGGTTAGAATCCCAGGACTGCCAGTGGCACCACTGAGGTACTTTGAGGTACCTTTGATCAAAGTACCATCCCCATGCACTGCTCCCCTGGCGCTGTGTTCCTACCTACCCACAGCTTCACTTGGAGACTGGGTTAAATCCAGAGAAAGAATTTCACACTGTTCACACTGTGTGCTGTGGTGTGGTGTGGTGTGTTCATGCATGACTTTAAGGGGCCACTTTACTTTAAAAACCCCTTTTTTATTATACTGCTCATTCTTTGTCCTGCTGCTGTTATATTTGGACAATTATATTTATTGCTGTCTATCTCTTCTGCATTTTTGCAAAACTCTCCTTTGCCAGAATACAGTACCCATTAGAATACTGTATTCATTCAGTCTAATATGGTAGTTGTCGACTGCACTGAATGTTGTCTTGTCCGGTTGTTTTGTTTCTCTTGTTTTTTTCTTGCACTCTCCTTTGTCCTGTCTGCACTTGTGGTCTTGTGTTGTTCTGGTTCTGTTCTTGAGTTGCACCATGGTCCTGGAGGAACGTTGTTTCATTTCAGTGTGTACTGTGGGTTTATATGAAATGACAAAGAACCTACTTCACGTGACTTGCCGTGAAATGTGGTCCCACTGCATTATGTGCTTCCTCTCATTAGGATCCAGAACATGGCAAAATAACAAGCTTTATATTCTCTTTAAGTAAGTAAGTAAAGCTTTATTGTCATCCCAGCCATATACATATAGTACACAGTGAGACGAAACATCGTCCTCCTGGACCTTCGGTGCAACATAGAACACAGCAGAACAGCAGCACTCAGACAGATCAACAGTGAGGGTAAGAAAGGGGGATTACAAGTTAACCTATATATTTATAAATATATCTAAGTTTACAAAAACTTCACTTAAAAAATTAAATACTATAAAATGCTATAGGGGGGACAATACAGTACTGTATACAGAACTGTAGTATAGATATAAACATTCTTATATATACTGCTAAAAAAACTGAAGGGAACACTTAAACAGTCATGCTGTTGTTTAAGTGTTCCCTTTAATTTTTTGAGCAGTACATATATTTACACATATCTATCTATCTATCTATCTATCTATCTATCTATATATATATATATATATATATATATATGCGCACATACTGCCACCTCCGTTCAGGAAACATGGATCATTATGAATAATAATTTGCTATTTACCATTTACATATACACTGAATTTATATGTAAGATGTCATTTTTTCCATTCCACTGTAAGGTATATACAACAGAGATGTCTAGAGGGGTCCTACAAGAACAATCCAACGTTTACTATGAGATGCTACGCAATTATAATGAACTTAATGATAGACAATACTTCAGGAATATTATGTGTGAATGTATTATAGACCATTACTATAACAATGTTACTATTACTAAGAATCATGCGGCACAGAATTACATAAATCTTACAGTTTCTTTGTATTACAGCAGTCTTGCTACTTATAATTCTGTGCTGAATAATTGCTTTGAGATCTAGAGGACCTTTGCCTCGATTTAATATTCTTGTAGTCGCCTACTGCTTCTTTTCAGCAAAAGGATCCACTTAGTCTGTGATTGCAGTTTGATTTTGTACTTTGACTTCAGCCAAATTTCAGTCGGGAAGAGAACATGAGCTCCATATGCACACAGGATTACATATTATTTAGGTCAGTACTTGCACCTATAAAAGATCAAACCTGAGAAACTGAACATTTTTGCAGTGGTCTCTTTTTTTTTCCGGAGCTGTAAGTGTTTTGAAGAGTCCATGATTACCTGGATCAGGAATAAAATATGGATTAGAGGTGAAACATGTAGGAATTTGGCTCCAAATAACCCTTTCCAGCAACTTTATATGTAAGACCATTTATAGTTGTCAGTTTATGTGTGATTGTAATTGATGTGGACTTAATAACTAGTCCTGCCTCAGTGTATATAGAGTATAAGATATGTGTTCATTACACATGACTGATGATAGAAGAAACACCAGACATCTGCATAGCATTAATGAACCCCTTTCCTGGCCACAGATTGCCTTTGCAGCAGCTAATTCCCGCTTCCTAATCCACCACAGAGAATATCCAGGTCACTGATGAAGTCTGTCACCTGATACTGCCAGTGTTTACATTAAGCTGATTAATTCATCCTGGCCAACATATCTGAACCAAATGAACAAAGACACAGTTGAGCTACAGGACAGTTTTTAGATGTGTTTTTCAGATGTTAGCCAAGAAATTTTGACAGGTATAAAATCAGCTCTTCCAGACGCATTCTTCAGTGTACGTCTGTCTGACAGAGAAGCTCAGCTTTTATATGTACTCTCTTTTTCAGCGTTATGCTTAAGCTGATGGTGATGCCTCAGCTTTGCTATTTGGCTACTCCTCATAGACATATCAAACCATGGCATGCAGCCACTGTAGTGGACACTGCAGTCATGAAAATTTCACAAAAAGAAAAAAATGAGTTATAATGGTTCAGTGTCCTTTAGTTTTGCTGTCAGAACAAAACCTTGAACCTTGTTTTTTCACTTTTTGTTATTTGAAAAATACAAGGTGCTGCCTAATGGTCTGGAAGCATGTATTTTTTAGAAGGTTGAATCAAGAGTTCATCTTAAGAAAATCACCTTTCCTGAGAAAACCCCACCAGGATAATGTTGTAGATGTGTAGGTCATAAAGGACTGTATCCATACTTACTTGTCAAAAGCTTGTCCACAAACTTAATGAGAACTGAAAAAAAACATCCTTAAGTGTTATTTTTAATATGTACAAACATATGTACAACAGAAAAAGACACAGTACAAACATTTCAGCATTCTTTTCTTGTTAAAGGTCTCACTTAGATCAGTCATTCTTTAATTAGTATCTAAAAAATAATCAAAAAGTTTTGAAATGCTGTCACAATTGATCCTTACATCCTCTGAATCCAGTTTCTTGTTGGTTCTGGAATGTGAAAATGTTTGGCCAAAGCGCTGGTGACCACACTGCTATCGCCATGCATTCATTCATATATATGTGTGTGTGTATAATATATATATATATATATAAATGACAATCTCCAGCTAAATTCAGCTGTTTCTGCCTTATGAGGACCAACCAGCACTGGCTGCTAATCGCAGTGGAAGCAACCCCTACATTGTCAGCCTCAGACTGTAGCGCTGGAAAGTGTTCCTGAGCACAGAGGGGTTGTTTATCTTGGGAGGCAGGCCCTCCCTCCATCAACCTGCCAATACAGACAGCACAGTGAACCACACTCCTCAGTAAGATAAGCTGCCCAGACCGGGGCCTTTTTGCCTGGCCTGACAGACAAGTGGAGTGGACTGCCATAAAAGACGTGTGGAATTTGAATTTTCACAGGCAACGTTGTGTCTTATTGAGATTTTTGCCTGAGCTTCATCCATGTTTACAGCTAAATGAACCTGGACTCTGGATTCTTTTTAGAAGAAATGATGCAACAGTTTGTGTCAACCCCAGGAAAAACCAATAAATCCCAGGTCAGCAATGTTGTCTTGGCCATTCTCACAGTGCCATGTCCTGCTTGGTCGGATTCGCGTGAATGTCTGGTGCTCTTGCATTTTGGATTGGGATTCAGCTTAATGTTAACCCAACCATGACATCCCCCTTTAGACTAGCAGTCACGGGAGATATCTGGGTCAAATAGCTTGTCTTCATGAATAAAAGAGATGGTTTCATTTAAATCTGCAGGAATACAGTCCAGAATAATGCGTTGGACTCCTTACTGAAAGAATTTTAGGAGTTTTACATCCTTACGCCCTCCGCTATCAAACTGTGATAACATAGTTTGTGCTCTTCAAGACTGTGAGAAGCAGTCTACTCTTGTTTAAAGATGTAGAACTAGTTTTTATCTGTGATGCAGAGTCAATACAGGAAATTAAAAAAGCCCCTGGGAAGGCTCCGGATCGGTGTTGCTATCAGGAAGAACTAACAAGGGCAGCAGCAGGGAGGCAGCAGAGACCGACGCTTGGCCAGGATAACATCCTGTAATTGCATTTCTTGTGTTCACCTGCTCTCTGCTCCCAGAGCTGCAGCCTGAGCGGTAAGGTGATGGCCCAAGATCACAGTAGCAAGGCTCACGCATCGCAAAGCCAACACGGACTATTCACATTTTTTAAGCCCCAGTAGGAAATGTTATCATGTTTCAAATAATGAAAAAAAAAAACATATGTAACTCTTTCTTACCTGACAGTGATTAAGAGACTTTGGTCAGTGTGTGTTGATAATTCATCAAAGTAAATTGGGTGAAAATGTGGAATTAGCGCTTCTTTTTTATCATAATGTACAAGAAGCACCATGCTGCCTTTGTTTTTGGATGTACTGTGGCAGTTTCTGATGCACACATTCAGAACACAGTTCAGACCTCTAAAGCTATATTAACATTACAAGCCATCCAAATCAATAGTGCCTCATGAATGTTTAACTAAGACTGAACCCCACATGGCTCCCTACTCCTTAGTGCAGTCTGTGAATCTATGGAGTCTATTAGTGCACTATGTGAGCATATGGTGTCTATTAGTGCACTCTGTGAGAAACTATGGACTCCACACCCAAATGGTACACTTTATGTCCAGTGGAGATCTTTATGTCTAGAGATCTCCTCACACAGACTGAGGGAGTGGTACTAAAGAAGTTAAGAGCCATTGGAGATTCAGCCTATATATTGTAAATGGCAGAAAACAACATAATTTGCCATAAACTGTCCTCCACTGCGGAGTACTAAGGCAAGATAAACACTGAGTGGGGGAAAAAAACACAAATTCCAATCTGTTCTCATGGCCAGGAATCAGTTATACACTATATGGACAAAAGCATTGGGACACACCTGTTTTTCAGGGTTTGGACTAGGCCACTTACTTCCAGTGAGGGACTAAATCTTAATGTTTCAGCAGACCAAGACATTTTGGACAACACCGTGTTGGTGGACACGGTTTGGGAAAGGTCCTTTTCTAGTCCAGCACAGAGTGGGCCACATGGAGCCCTGACTTCAACCCCATCCAACATATTTGGGATGAACTGGAATGGAGATTGCGAGCCATCAGTGTCTGGCCTCATAAATGCTCTACAGAATGAATGGCACAAATTCCCACAGAAACTCCAGAATCTTGTGGAAAGCCTCCCAAGAAGAGTGGAAACGGTTATAGCTGCACGCGAGGGACCAACTTCATATTAAAGTCTATGTTGGTGTAATGGTCAGGCATCCTAACACATTGTCCATATAGCGTGACTTTGGACCACATATGAAAGTGGTTTAGGGCTGATTTGAAAAGATCAGACGTGTGTTTCCAGCTCTAAAAACATAAAATCTTGTCATCATTAAATCTCGTCATTATTAAATCCTGTGATCATTAAGGCAAAAAAAATATTCTGATTCGTGCCACCTTAACCTGGAACTGTGAACATGGCCTAAAACCCAATGCCTGATTTGTTTAAAGAGCCCACATGCAACTTTTTTGTATTTCCCTCTCTTTATCCCCTTGCAATTACACAGAGATTTTTGTCACTGCGCTCTTAAGACACATAATGAGTTCTGTTCTGATTCTGGTTGCCCCATATTTTGCTAAAACCCGTTTTATAATTTTAAAATAAATAGATTTATCTAAAATGTTGTAGTCTGCAGTTCTGTGCCGGGGCCCCTCAACAGGCAGGTGCTCAAATAAAGCTGGAGGGGTGTTAAACATGGCGATCGGGGCGCTAATGACAACGATTAGCAGGGTTTGGAGGGTGAGGATGAAGCACAACCAAGCAGTTATTGTAGATGGGGAGCCAGCTATGACAAATAGGGAACTATGGCCAAAAGGGCAGGTGCTTGAGTACCTAAAGCTGTTTTTTTTTGTTCAAACGGGTAGCTTGTGACACACACACAAAAAAGTACACATAATTACTTTTACTAAAGAACACTTGATGTACCTCTTTCTTAGGGTGTACAAGATATGTTGGCTATGGTCCCTATTGTTAGAGACCTAAGTCAAAGTAAGCTTAATTAATGCTGAAGACTGTTGGCAATTTTGTTTATAAATGTTAATATATTATTTTATTAAGGCTGGTGACTGTTGCCTAATTTGGCTGTTGACTCTTCAAAGTGTCTAAAACAACCAGTCAGTTGGTTGACCAAATAACCATCTGAGTTGTGTGCCAGACACAATAAAAACAGTCCAACTGGGCGCTCTTGGCGGTGTTGGTTTGTTGGCTTTTCTTGTTATTTTACATTCCGCCATGTGTGTTTGTGTTTGGTCTCAGAAGAAATGGAATGCCTGGTACAAGTGCACCAGCCTGGCAACAGCAAAGCCATTTCAGTTCAGCACACCACTTAATCGTGAGCAATGCTCCGGGTTGAAATCCACCTGCCAGTTTGGCCTCATGGAGACAGTACAGTGTGCTCAGCTCCACGTCTAATGTGTTAGGAGCCTCACTGCTGCAAGATGAAGGGCTCTTCCTGGTGCCTGCTGTCGATATTAAAGCACATGTTCAATTTACCATGGACCAGCTCCACTGGAATGGTTTACTATTATGAGATGTTACAAGAATTTCCCAGAGTCTGAAGTTCAATTTCTTGCAGGCCCACGGATAATGGTGTTTTTTAATCTTGCAATGTACAGTACACACACTCTCATCTAGCAGACACTGAAAAGGGTTTTATCTGAGCTTTGGTGCCTACTATATAGTCACTTTAAACTTCCTGACCCTTAACTGACTCATAATGACGTATGGCTCTCATTATGGAAAGGAATGCACCTGTTGCTTTAATTGTAACATCACATTGCTTAATGTGTGCTTTACCAGCATATTTGTTTAGAGAAAATGTTGCATATTAAAGTTGTCAGTCAACAGCTGAGACCTGAACTGGATGAGTACTGAGAACCGGTAATAAATTGGTATCAGTCCCTGAATGGACAGTGCTGAAATATGGATAAGCTCCTGGACAAACAGTGCTGCTATCAGTATTTATGCAACATTACTGTATTCTAGCATAGCTGGCATTTTCAAATGGTTGATGCTAGATTGGATCAGTGGGAGGAATGGAAGTGACAGTTTCTACATCACCAAAAAATATTTGTTCTCCACACATTTGTAGCAATTATTATATTTACACAAAACTCAGCAAACTAGTGCTGTCAAGCGATTAAAATTTTTGATCTAATTAATTACATGGTGTGGCGATTAATTAATCTAATTAATC
>JBBPCX010000135.1:3303502-3315264 GCA_037974365.1 Hydrocynus forskahlii | reverse complement strand
AGAGAGAGAGAGAGAGAGAGAGAGAGAGAGAAGAGAAGAGTCCTTTCTTCATTTCTAATAGGAGAAGCATCAGGGGCTCATTGATGCTTCCCAGTTATTATCTGAATCCAATTTGTCTGCACCGTAGGAGTCATTGATTTCATTCGTGAAGTGTTGCACTGAAATTATTTGTAGTTTAATTTCAGTTCCAAGATATTTTGAACTCTCCATGTTCAGTAAGACTGAAACAAACAAATAGAACATATTGGTTTTTTGTAATCATTTTCCTAATAGGATCTGACATCCTTTATACAGTGTATTAAACTATACAGACAAAATCTTCTCTCTGGCAATGCGCTGTGAAAATGTAGCCAACCGTTAGCCTGTAGTATTCATCAGGTGTTCTGAGCTGGGTGTCAGAGTGAATTTGAAAGTCATTCTGAATTTGAATTTTTTAAAACCACCGAAGCGATACTGATCATGATCAAGAGATGGTCCAAAAGTGTGAGTATCACTGTGAAGAAAACTCTCTACAATAATATGGTAATTGTTACCATGGTGTTTTCAACATCAGACACTATTAAAGTATCAAAAAAGGTTCCCTGGACCAATGCCATAGAAGCAACACTTTTAGTTCCCTGAGGAACATTTCAGTGGATGATTAAATGTATGAGTGTGAAAAACCTTTTTAACATTTAAAGATCCTCAACATGTTTCTATACCAATTAATTCCAATTCTTGGAATTATAAAGGGGGTATACAAAAGAATCTTAACCCTTCAAAATATTCACATCTTTTGCTTTGCAGCCTGAAATAAGACACACACACACACACACACACACACACACACTCACATGCACACACACATACACAAGCAAACAATTTTCCAGCTGTATTTACACCTTATAACAACCAAGTCAAAGATATGATACCAACTGAAAAAAAAACAAAATCAGTGAGATGAAGGGTATTTGTAAACGCAAACAGGCATAACTAATCACCTTCTCCATTTCACACCAAGATAATTAGCTTCCACCTGTCATCAGCTGTAATGTTTGATCAATTCAGTATAAAAATGTGCTTCTTGGACCATTCCACTGTTTGGTAGTGTGACTGAAAGCAAGCAATCTCCAAACTGAATGAGGAGGAGAGGCTGGTTTAGAGCAATTCCAGTTACAGGAATGGTCAGCTTGGTATTGTTGTTAATGTGACAACAATATCAGTGCTCCAGAAATGTGGCTTGTATGGAAGTCCCTACTGATCTTTGCCAAAACGCTCGTTGAAAATTCTGTGGCCAAGTCACCATCCAAAGAACACCATTCCTACATGTGGCATAAGGAAACAAAACAGTTTGCTACCTAGGAGAATTTCCCCCCAAGGAGTTTATTACTATAACTCATGTAAGACCCAAGATCACCCAGGTTTGCTCACCCTCACAAAAAGCCAGAAACATGATCACAGAAAGCAATATGAAATTTTATTAACACTTAATGACAGGAGTTATAGCATCAATAAAAACAAGTAAAAACAAGCACTAGCAAAGGTCCCATGCAAGGCAGAAGCAAAACCAGGCTTACCACAATGGTAGGGAATAGTGGAGGAGGGAGGCCCTGACGCTACACACCACACCCGAACACAACTAATCCAACCATCATGTCAAGTGCTCAACATGTCAAGTGCTCGATACACGAGGAAATCATACCGTCACCTGCGTAGCCCGAAACAACTCAAAAGAAAGACACAGAATGAAATCAAACAGTCCCAAAATAATCAGTTTAAATAAAAAACACACACTAAATGTGCACAACACTAAATAACGCCTACCATGCCACAACAAACCAAAAAAATACAACATACAGTTAAAATTGCTGCCCATCGCTCAGCTGCATGCACAAACACAAAGAATACAGTCAAAATACCGAAAGAGTGAAAATAATTATACCTTAAGCAAATGCAATCACACCAAATAAACAAGAAAAAAACAAAAATTATTCTGAAATGGAAAAAAGGCCTGTGGGACTTGATCACACAATCCCAACCAGCAACTAAGGAGAAAAAAAATATTAAACAAAATCTTATGATATAACAGAAAATATGAGAGCAAACCATCACTCTGTTGGGTCAACTAAAAACAGACTGACAAAGAAAATAATGCTTTAAGAATAATATGCTACCAATGTAGGGACAAAACAGCAGCAGTGCTGGGAAGCAAAAGTGGAGAGCTGAAAAAACAACCCAGTGGTGTGCACACCCAGCGGAGATCTGCAAGGACTCCAGTGCAACCATCCGTAACAGCAAGTTCAACCCAGAGTGTAACCGCTGCAAAATTCCACACAAACTTATTTCATAAATGCAGCAAGGAATAAATCTGTTTATACTAGCTTTCCAGTGAAGGCAGATCTCAAATATTACGGCAAATGAACCAGCATCTCCAAACAAAAGACCACATGACCAGCCCAGAAGCAAAGTTTCCAGGAACAGACATACACCTCAGTAATCACCCACCAATACATAGTTTCACCCAGGTGTTGCCCGTTCATTAAATACCCAGAACACAACATGATTGATAAAACAATCGGCTACATAGAGTAAAGCATGGTGGCGGTAGCATCTGATGTGGGCGTGTTTCTCTGCAGCAGGGACAGGGGCACTTGCCAAGATAGAAGGAAAAAGGAGACGGGGGGAAAGCCCATCAAATTCTTGAAGAAAGCCTGCTACCCTCTGCCAGAAAGTTATCAATGAGAAGAGGATTCACCTTCCAACGTGACAATGATCCAAAGCACACAGCAAAATTACCCACACAGTGACTAAATGAGAAAAAAAAAGAATGTCCTTGAGTAGCCTCTTCAGAACCCACTCTTAAACGCTATTGAAAATCTATGGATCTCTGGAAGACTGTAGTCCCCCAGCGGTCACAAGTAAATCTGTCTGAGCTTGAATGGTTCTGTAAGGAAGAGTGAGCAAATATTGCAATGTAGATGTGCAAAGTTGGTAGAGAAGTATCCCAATAGATTCAAGGCAGTAAATAAAGCAAAAGCTGGTTCCACAAAGTATTGCCACAGGGGGTGATCCTTTGTCTCAGTGATTCTGGTTTGTTTCTCATTTTTAATTAATTTTATATGCTGGACTGTTACTATCATATCATTCACTTGGATGTTGTAAGTTGCATTGAATAAATACAGCTTGAATTTGTGTGTGTGTGTTGGCAGGTGGGGGTTTGCGGGGGTGCATGTGTGTGTGCCTTCATTTCAGGCTGAAAAGCAACAAGATGTGAGTATTTTGAAAGGGGTGATTCTTTTCTATACCCACAGTACATGCAAGCCAAAGACCAAAAACCAGCCTTTATATGTAATAGTGTGGGGGAACGTTCCTCTTCATGGTTGAGGGTTTGGGCATTAAACCAAAAGCTCAAACAGGCTGAGTTCAAATCCATTGACCTGTAGGATGTCAGTGTAGATTGTACCATTGACACTGACACCAGATGTTACACTAATGTAGATTAGTAGTTAACGTTTCTTCTGGCCCCCGTGTCCAGGGTTGTTCCCTTCTGCAACCCTCTCTCCTTTTTCTTCTACCTGCAAGGTCTCAGGAGCTGGTAGGCTGGAATACAGAGGCTGAATCCTCTAGAATCTGTAATAGCTGCTGTCCTGTGTGGCCTGTGGCAGGTGAAATGAATGCTGGAAGTGTCAGGACTTCACCAGGCATCGTCACTGACCCGCACCAGGAAAGACACTTTTCTGTCTATCCAGGCATTTTAATGAGCCCCTCCTCATTTATGCCGGATCTCAACCTCCTTTTCCTCTTTTTAACTGCTAGCTTGGAGGGTTGACCATTTCAGCTTTTCCAGTGCCAGACTTTTTCTCATGCCACTGTTTACTTCTGCATCAACCTGACATGCTGTCTATATCCCCTGGAAAATATGAATGTCAGGAAGACTTCTTTGCATGATACTGAAGAACCTTCAATGGATGGCTCATAAAAAAACCATCTTTGCTAATGAGTGTGAAGAGTCTCTTAAATTTTAATAACAACAAGGACCTCCAAACAATGTGAAGAATGATTTTTATACCTATTAAAGGGTTCTTTACTCAAACACACGTCATTTACACATTGTTAGGGAAATGAAGCGGCCTTTGTATGGCATTGCTTAAATAACTCTTTGTGGCACATTTTTTAAAGAGTGTATGCAATATAGGGAAATAAAAAAGCTGGTTTCATGAACATGGATTGGGCTTAGTTTTAGACTAAACTGCAAACCCAACCAAGGTTTATCATTCCAAATCTTACTTAGGTCCATGCAAAGAACTTTCTCCTAAGATTGGCCTAGGATGAGAATTTAAATTTAGCTCAAAATTAAAGCCAAGTTTATTTATATAGCGCATCATCATACATTCAATGTGCTTTACGGGAATATAATTAAAATATTAAGCATAAAATAGTAGGAAGCAATAATAAAAGAATAAAATAATACATAGAAAATCAATCTAAGAAGATTAAGTGTGACAGAAGTAGGAGGTAATCTATTACTCTTTGGCCTTATCATACCCATGCCACACCAATCAGCCAGACTAAAAACAGAGTCTCTGTATTAATCCCTTTTTATTCTTGATTCAATCTTATGTCTCCAGTTGTGTTCTCCACTGTACTCATGACCTGCTGATTGCTGTTCCTTTCTCTAGCCAAGTTAATGACTGACATTGCTTATTTATGATGCTGCTTGTTTTCAGAAAATAAATCATCCTGCTATGCTGATATAGGCTGACTTTAGAACAAACGGTGACGCGGATAGCGCTTTGCAGTAAAACAACTCTAACAAGCTGTGTTGGTCAGAGTTAAATGTGTTTGGCGGAGACTCAAAAAAGCTAAAGCTGTCCTTTAGCTTATCTCGTGATCCCAGCTCTATTTTTTGGCGTCAAGTTTTATGCAGTGGCGTGCATGGCAAATATCCATCTGAAGATGTAATGGGATAGGGATGAAACTGTCAAATTTCCTATCATGATTTCAGGGGTCGCCATGCTGATTTCTTGTGCGGTCTACAATCAGTTCTAGCGGGGGTAGATAGGTACACTTCTAAAATTTGGTACACTTAAAACTCAGGCCTGTCACAGTCACTCAGGCCTGTTTGAATTTTGATTCACCACGGAATATCATTAAAGCATGTGTTACCAACCACAGCAGTTTGTTATACTTTTGATAGAACCAGATGGTTGTAAAGAACCAGGTAAACAAGTCACAGACAGGCCATGGATAAACAACAGATTTCCAAAGAGTTGAGCCTCGAAGAGAAGAGAACAAGAAGAGAACAAAGCTCCTATTCCTTCTACTTTGGCAAAACCAAAATACCAAAGGCACCCACCTACTGACTTAATATGTGTAGATATGTGCAGTGGCGGAATGGATCGTTAATCATGTTTGGGAGGGGGATCGGCCCGGGCATTTTGTGCCGAGACAGTCACCTATCGCTGTTGGTCCGGGAGGCGCGGGGGGGATTGCTGACGGGCGGCCCAAAATTACTTAAGGCACCTAAACCACCGCAACAATATTTGGAATGACTGCGTGCAGTAAAAGTGCCCGGGTAGAAACATTGCAGTGCAGGAAAAAAAATAGTGACAACTGTGATGCGGTGCTTCACACAGAGCTCCGGCCTTGGATATGTGTGCAGTGGAGGAGATGATCCAGTTTTACATGTACAAATAGAGCATGTAACAAAGGAAATCAGCATCTCTAGATGACACTGGAAAGCAAAATCTCAGGGAAGCTCTCCTCTTTCTCGTTCTCATACGCTTCATTCCAAGCCAAGACTGCTGCCAAGTTTATGTAGCCCCCAGCTGCAGCATAAGTGGAGCCTACTGGAACATATAGTCTCTGCAAATAGCAGCTGCTAACATCCCATCCTGAATTAGCTTTACTGACCTTCTCCTTTGAATCTTCTTCAACCCTAAACCCAGACAAACCCACAGTGAGAGCTGAGCACATCTCAGTGTTCATGTTCTAAATGTCCTGGACAAGCTAGTGTGTTGTTTTCATCATTCCGATACACATTATTGAACTTGTACCACAACTATCAAACACTACAAGTTGAATATGGGGTGTTGGAGCATGGAAAATTATAACTTGTGAAGAAAGACAGAAAAGTGTGGAACATTGTTTCTGAGGTGTGACTGCTGCTCCCTGAGTGTTCATTTGGTAACGTAACCCGAGCACTTACAGCTCAGCGTGCTCATTGAGACGCTGGGGAGCCTGGGCTGTCAGCCAGGATTGCATTGTGTCTCAGCCAATGGGTAATGACGAGTAAAGCAGCAGGAACTTCTGAGCACAGCCTACCTGTGAGCCAAATCCAAGGTCAAATGTGGCCTCATTGGCAGGCAAACGCTCGATAGCTCTCAGCTGATTGGTCAAGTGGCCTTCATATTGTAGCTTTCTACAGAAGCAATATGATTATAAGTATCTTTTCACTCGGCTGGACCAGACATTACAACATGCCAATCATTCTTTGGCCACGGATGTCTCTGTTGTCCTCTGGGGTTAAAAAAAAAAAATTCAACTTTTGAAGCCTGACTGTGAAACTTATTAAATCCAAGCTTCCAGGACAGGTCCCCTACTCTCTCTCTCTCTCTACATTCCTTTTGTATCTCTCAGAAAGGTATGGGGTAGGTAGAAATAAAGATGGCATCTTCTGAATTTGAATCGTCTTCTGAAATGAAAATCTTTTATGAAATAAGGCCAGCTGGGCTGGTTCAGTTGAGTCCTAAGCTGTCATGCAGGATTGCTGTGGACAGATAAGAGCAGTCAGAGGTTACTGAGATGCTGACATTTGCTTAATACAGCTTACCTTCCTCATTCTTTAATTGGCTACCTTTTGATAAGATCCTGGCAGCTGTGGCACTGAGGCGGAGATAATGCCAGCTTGAAGACACTAGTCAATAGATTAAGTAGCCATGCCCTGCGCTTATGCTCACTCTTCTCCTGAGCCTACTTGTACAGTGCTATGTGCAGCAACCATTTATGACTGAGACAGGGCTCAGTTAGTACCATAAAGCTACATCTCTATAATTGCAATGTGCATGGCTTATGTGAAACCAAATCCCTTTCTGCCTCTGTGGTCTCAGCATGCAGAATTAACACTGTGAACAAGAGTTAATAAACCATGACGGCCCGCTTTTTTGTTGCCTGCACAGAGCATCTACCCAACATTAGCAATGCTTTACTCATGTGCTGAAGAAAAAAAAAGAAAGCTCTTTGGTCAGGTTCACATTTCTCAGCCATTTTCTTGTCTTTCCCTTGACCTCATCGAGTTATGAGAATCCAAGGAGGCTGACATTCAATCTGTGTGGAATGTATCACTAATATCTGTGAGAGATTGATCAGATGAGTGTGTGTGTGTGTGTGTGAGACCTTCAGAGGAAAAGACATCTGATCAGAGAGACAGGGACTGCCGTCTGTGGTGCTGTGAGATGTTATATAAATGCGTCTCCATGCTTTGCCAATAAATAATTCTTTCATAGGCGAGGTGACAAGTTTTAAAGAACACTGGCAAATGAACATTGACCTAATGAATGTAGATTGTCTATATGAATTAATTTAGACTGGAGTTTATATTCACTATGGTACCACTTTACAAGAAGACTACCTTTGTAGAGAGTTTACAAAATAGTTATAATCAGCTCGTTAATTAAGTTGTAGACAGTTTGTAAATAATTAATAAACAGTTATTAACAAGTTATAACAGGTGTCATACATTGATGCAGGCTCACTATTTGGCAAGATCTCCGATCTTGCTGGTTGCTGAACTTATCTTCTCCCAGAACAGGTGTTTGTTAACATGCTACTACCATTAAAACACCAGATCTAGCCAAATAGTGAGCCTTTATCATTGCATGACCACTGTTATAACTTGTTATTAACTGCTTATTAATGATTCATTAGCTGTCTACAGCCTAATTAACAACGTGATCATAAACCCTGGTAATGGTAGTCTTATTGTAATATTGAGTTCCTAATTTGAAATGAAGTATAGTGCTGAAACACATTAAAACTTGCCAGGATAGAAACGACCATGAAATGGCTTAAATGAAGTATATGTCAAATAACTATACCCCTTTTATTCTGATAGTGAGGCAACTTCATACACATACAAAATGAATGTCATTTGAAATGAACACACTCCAGATTTCCAAAACTATATTTGTCTAATGGTCTAATGATTTCGCAGTGCGCTGAAGGGGATTTTTGACTTTCTGTAAAGCTTGTCCTTCTTTATGACAGCTGAATATAATTTTCTTTAATTGTGCTTCCAGTTAGACACTGCAGCAATAATATTGGTGTTGCTACTTTTAGATACTTTAGATATGAAAAATGCAGTAGTTCTGCATCGAATGATGTACCAAAAGATTTGCAGGCTATGCACCATTATTTTTAGAGTATAAAATATCTCAATGACTTAGACTAGCTTATAATTAGTGTGACCCTGGGGGGATCATTGAACATGCATTTTCCCCCAGCTGTGATCTTCCTAATGACATTTTTGTTGCTATACTGCTCAGCACACTTTTGAGCTGCTAGCTCATTATTAGCTTTGCTAATGAGCTCACTTCTAAACATTTGTGGAGCACACTTTCTAGCAAGCTTCTCTTAGTGTGTAAGTTTGGAACAGTGCATTCTTATGTGCTGGGAGACATAAATGCTTGTTACAAGGCATTTTGGGTACAGCTAATGAACAGCCCCCCCTATACTGGTTGCCATACTCCCCCTCTTCCACTTCTAAAATGTTTAAAAATATTTTGCTCCTCTACACAATATCTATCAAATTTCATGGTCTAACACAACATTCCCATTGAATAACTGTCATTACCTATCATTTAAAAAAAGGAAAGCAAAAGCCTTTATGAGACCTCTTATCTCTGAGGTCAGTGTAGACTGAAAGTCATTGTCAGCTACTGTCATGAGGGACACACAATAATACATTTGGTGCCGATAATAAATTTGTTTAAGCAGTGTGAGCGTATCATCATAAAATATGATAGCCTACAACATAACATTTCAGGCCAAATGTAGTTCTTACTCATTATTTAATACAACACAGGGGAAGGCATTTGAAAATATTTTTCATTAATCAAAAATGGCCAGGTGAAAAATTTCTGGCGTGGGGAAGGACGCACTAGCAGGAAACAATGTTAGTAAGATAAATGGGTCTTAATCACAAAGCTGAATGTTCAAATAGCTGAGTCGGCTTACGCGCACACAAATGAACGGAGATCAGAACAGGTGCACAGACTACACCGGAGGACCTTCACTCCAGAGGGCACGAACTGAACAGATAACTCGAATGCAAAGTTGCCAAGCAACCCAGCTAATGAGCTAACGAAGCTCCTCTCCCTCACCACAACGACCACACACACGCCAACTCATGACCTCACACACCCGTGCCCAGAGCTGTGTACCCCCTAATACTCAGGCGACGGACTCCGTTGGGGGCGTGACTGAGACGGACCAGACGTGACACCAGCAGTTTCTCCTTTTGGAAGAGGAGGAATCCTTGAGCGATGGAGGCTGCCCCTTCAGATGAACTAATGAGTCAACACTAGAGATAACATTATAGCAATACTTTAAAATTGGTGTTTCAATAAATGGTTGGCCCATGGTGCAATGTAATAACAACCCAGTACTGTCACGTGGAATCCAATTTTAATTACTCGTGCAAACCCCTAGCTGTCATGCTGTCAGACATGCCAGCTTTACTGTTTCTTTTATGGACGACAGTATGACTAAGTAGACGAACATCGTTTTGCAAAGAAATTGAGCAGGTACTGATTAGTTTTCCACTTTTTTGCATGTGTCTGGATTTCTCTCCAAAATGCAAGCATCCAGACCTGAGGAATGATTGTTTAAAAGGTTAAACAGCCTTCTATAGGTTTATTGTATTTGCTGCAGTATATAACTGAGAATAAATCAAAATTTGTCCTCCAGGTAAGCCTAAGGGAGAGATGGTCTCTGTAAAGGTCAAGTGATAGCAGCCCTGTTCTCTCTAACCCAGATTCCTGTCTTCCTAAAGCAGGATGCAGTGGCAAGCTTGTGCTTCAGTCCAGGAGGACCTGAGGGAGTTTACCCAGGGACAGTTCCAGAGTCAGGGCTGAGTAAGAGGAAAAGGTGAAACATCTCTCTCTTCTACAGACTCTGTTCTGAGTAAGTAGGCATTACAGATGGCCTTTTACATAAATGGTTGATCTATCTGTTGTTGATCTATCTAGCTGGCGCTCCTAAGTTTGTTTATCTCCGAGATAAGGATTTACACTAAAACATTTGATGAACATTTTATGAGATACACCTATTCCTTTGAAAACATAGACAGTGATGCCAAAAAGGTATGTATACATTTTTGGATCCGTTTTTAGCTTCATATCCTGCTAATCTTGCGGTCCTCTTATGGCAGAGATGTGAGCCACAGTTATAGTGATCGAAGAATCAGGCACTAAAGCAAGAAGCTGAAGAGAGTGTTTTTTTTCCAATTCTCTTAATGAGCCTCTATGTTGGAAGCTTCCCAAAACTGTCTGGCAAACTGAAAAATTATTGCTAGGTATCCTCAAACATAAAATGCTAGACATTTTTAAGAACAATAGATACGTTCTCCCTCAGCTAGATGACAAGTGCAGGGAGGATCATCACCCAGAAGTGCTCAAAATTGCATAGTACACATTGGTAGGGACTTATTTGCATCATAAGAAAGTAATGCCCTCTGGTCCAAATGGTCTAATTTCACTCAATACATCTGGTCAGAAATTGACTCTTGTTTAGGAAAAATAGATATATTCCCTCCAGCAATATGAGAAATTCTGAAAATACCATCACTCAGAGGTGCTAATGTTGGCAATAAATGATAAGCATTAATAGGGGCATGTAAACATTCTGAAAAATGTATACTGCCAATAAGGCTACATTTATTTATTGTTATCTGTATTAGCATTTTAAGTCAAGGTAAGTAAGTCAGTGACAGAATGCCAGAAATGATTGGAAATCTGCAGTCAGATTTCAGTGGAGTTAAAGTCCAATTTCCTTTCTGTGCTATAATGCATTTCCAAATAAAACAGTATCGAGTGTCTGTGCTAGCTGTGAAGTGGTAGTGTTGAAAGGGGGACATGAAACATGATATTATAGGTTAATATTATTTTTGTTTGCCTTGTGGAATACTGTAAATCATCAGATAATTTAGAGGCAGGCAAACGTCAATGCATTTGATCAATGGTTCTGAGAAAACAAAAACATGGGCTTTTAAATGAGATTTTAAAACACACTTCAAACCACAGTCTCTTTCTGCATTACTGCATCAGCAATAAGTAAAACCAGTATCATTTAGCCATTGACATCAACCTCAAAAGTGTCAAAACAAACAAATCTCAACCCCTTTTGAAATCAGTATGCTGATGACTTCTGCATTCTTGTATACATTTTCAAGCCCATGCTTGGATTGATGAATTTGTGTTCAGAAATACGTCCCCTTTGGAATGGTAATGTTCCAGCGAAACTTTTTACCACCACTCTTGTTGATGATGAAGTGCCGTCTTTGTTTAATGTGTAAATTCCATTTGCTTTGCATTAACCTGCTGTGTACTTTGTTAACCCTGAAAGTTTTTAACGTAATTGATGTTTTGAAATCTTCGGTCTGTGGAGAGGCATCCCGGAGTGGAGCGATGCTATGTTGCTTTGCATTTTACTTCAAAGTGATTTCCAGATCTATTAATCATTCCATCTGCTCAGTCGTTTATGCTGGCTTGTACATATGCCCCCCC
>JBBPCX010000135.1:3276568-3299119 GCA_037974365.1 Hydrocynus forskahlii | reverse complement strand
TTACAGGATCTCCTGCAAGCTGCTTCTCCGTCAACCACACCATCAGCAGCTTCTCCATATTTTCATGGATAGATGTCTGCTGTTTAGAAAATATTTTAGCGCCCTTGGCTGTCGTTATAGCCTTTATCGACTCCTTCTGCTTCAGTAAGTTGCAGACTGTAGAAGTGCAGAAGTGCTACGCTCGTACTGCCTCGCCAAGTCGACTACACACACACCTTGGTCATGTTTTTCTAATTTCTTTCTTTAATTCAATGCACATCTTCACAGCACTGTCTTGTATCACTGGAATGATACAAATTGAATAAAAAATGCTTTACAGTACAAGAGTCTTTTAAGCACTGCATATAAAGGGATAACAGTGCTGTGACTGCTTTGCACATTGGAATTATACTGGAGTACTGTCATCCATACTTCACATTAATGCCATGAACACCACTTTCATGCCTTTTTCATGCTCAGTATTTGTTTTTGCCTTCTTTAGAGGCAGCCCTGAGTAAAGAGTGCTTGTGTATTCCTGGTGATTTTCACACAGTTCAGTCATTTGAAGAGTTTAATGTACTGACCATGTGGCATGCACTTCTTGGCTAGAACAGTGTCTTTAAAACAGCCAGTAACAGCCAGCCTGAAGCGTCCTCAGGTGGATCAGTGTCCTTTGCTAGCGCTATAATAGGACTTCTTCTCTATATTTATTTGAACCTACCGATGCGTCAATCATCGGTCTGGCCTTGGTGTGTAAAGACTGCAGATTGCTGTGATGCAGTTTCTGTAATGCTATTTGAAGTGTTGGGCTTGGCCTATTTGCATTTAATAGTATGCATTCATATGGCTTATTATTGGCAGCACTTTCAGTAGATGCTGTTATAATGGGAGTAAATGAGTCCAGAAACAAAGAGACTGTTTACAAGTTGTTTTGGGTTTGATTAGGTGTTGTCCTTGAGATGGAGGCTTTAATGTAAGCAGCATGCAGTTAAAAATCAAGTTGGATATCCACAGAAAAACATGTGCCTTTGTGTTGCCCTCTAGCCTGTTAAAGCACTCACAAGCGTTTTCTCTATTTTTCCATCCTTCTGGATCACTAACCTGCCCCGGTTTATAAAAAAAAGTGCATTAGCCTACATAGTCTGGTTTCCATTTCCTGAAAGAGGCTGAACCACTGACTCACAGCTTACATTTGTCCTCATAACGTGTTCATGAGCCCCTCAGAAGAAAACACTTTTCAATTATACAGGTCATAATGAACCCTTTATAATGTTAATGTGTAATAATGGAGTTGTGTCATGCACTGTGGAACATTTTCATCACTGAGGCTCGTCATTATGGCCTGCGTTTGTTACATTCGTAACAGTTCTTACAATACATTCCAGTAATAAGCAACATAAATCCCATAATAGTGACATTATAAACACATTGATAAACACATCAAGTATTCCTAACCTTACATGTAATTATTTTGCATAATTTTTAATGCCCTTAATTTCATTGCAAGTGCAAGGAAAGCTTTTTACGTCGTTAATGAAAGCATCTCAACAATTTCCATCTCTAAACAATGTCTCTGTTTAGCTCTCAACCTGGAGTTTCTTGGCAGTGTCTCACAACTGAAATGAGATATAAAAAAGTTTTGTCACTAAGCCTTTTGGTGCTGTCCTCAGGTGGAGCTGTGCATGCTTCATTACAGACCAGCCAACCTGTCTCATGGGAACTGACTGTCTTTTGTTGCTGGGGGGTACGTTTGCCCCGGAAATCAGAGAGAGCAGTGGTGCCTCCTCAGCCCTTACTGCTGTGCACCAGCTGCAGTTAAATGCCAGCCTGATTTTCTGACTCCCCTGCACGTTTGATTGACGGCTGGCTTATAATGTAATTACATTCAGCAGGATGACAACTCAGGCAACAGATTGTGAAGCAAAGGCAGGCACAAATCTTTCATAAGTGACATTTTTGTGCACATGTGACATTTTGGGTTAGTTTAGAGGTTTGGCTTACGTTTAAAAGGGACATGAGATTAAATTTATGAGTTTACCATACACTCTTATCAAGAATGACCTAGCAGGGTAGGAGAAAACTGCATTTGGACCAGGCTGTACACAAACTTCATGAGCAGGTGGCACCGGTGCTATAAATGTTGCAGCACTAATTGTCAATAAAATGTCAATAATAATACTCCTAATAACAAAAGCATCTAATAAAAATGTTTTATTCTTAATACTCATTTTGTAACATTAAAACAATTCATACCCTTTGCAATAATCCATGTCCCCACAAGTCAGCACAACTAGCACACAGTTAGCTTTTGTAGGCACCACTGACAGTAAGGAAACCCACACCAACAGGATCTCACAAATGCTTGTGGTCACAAATTTTAAGACAGCCAAAAAATTGTTTGATCTTAGTACTTGCATATTTGATTAATCAAGGATATAGGTACACCACATTGTATGATATATAATATTATTGTTGTTATTATTGTTTTTACTCATAACAAAAAGGGTGAGTAAAATGCTGTACAAAAACATTTTTAATAATTATATACAACAGAATTTCCACTATAGATAATATCATTATGCATAGAACTACTGCCGTTACCACAGAATGATTTTATTGCTTAAATGTGACATTATAGTCCCAAACTGAATAACTTCTGAGTGTTTTGCACATTTTGAAACTCTCTGTTTACCAACATTTGAATTAGACCTATAGTGGTGGAACTACTGAAGAGTTCACATACTTTGCTCACATCAATACACCAGACATGATTGTCAGGTCAAGTAGGTTTATTGTCATTTCAGCCACATACACAGTATACAGTGAAATGAAACAACATTCCTCCAGCACCATACTGCAACACAAACCAAACCAGAAGTCAACAAGGCTACATAAGTGCACACAGGACAACATAAAACTTGCAATGAGAGCAACAGAGAGAGTGCAAGAAAAACATAAGAACAGCAGTACAACAGGCCATGTGTGCAAAAAGCAAATGATGAGGTAGATAGCAATAAATAAATAATTGTAGAAATAATAGCAGCAGCAGAATAGAGAATGTACTGTATATAATACATGAAGTGCGTTTACAGTGGCAGTTGGGGTGTGTATTTTTTATTTTTTTATGGCAAAATGGTAAAAGGAAGAAGTTCAGGGAAGAAGTGTGTTTATGTGTATGGGGGGTGGGTACAGTTTATGTTTCAGTTCTGATTGAGGAGTCTGAGGGCCTGAAAGAAGAAACTGTTTCCCTTTCTGGCAGTGGAGACCCATATGCTGAGGAGCCTTTTGACTCTCTATAGTCCCTCTGTTGAATATGGTGAGGGTTTGAAGGGGCGGGGGTCTGCTCTCCTCAGACAGATGGGCTTTATTGTCAACCTGGTTTTGAGGGCCAATGTGAGGTTCTCCACCCAAGGAACTTGTTGCTGTGGACAGTCTCTTCTGAGGAGTCACTGATGCTCAGTGGATAGTGATCATAGTGCACTCCCCTGAAGTCAACATCCATCTCTTTTGTCTTGTCCACATTCAGAGACAGGTTGATGGTTCTGCAACAGTCCATTGCACCTCCTCTCTGTACACCACCTTGTCGTTCTCACTGATCAAACCAACCACAGTGGTATCAGCGGCAAACTTGATGTCATTTGAACTGTGCTTTGCCTCACAGTTGCGGGTCAGCAGCGTGAAAAGCAGAGGGCTGAGCGCACAGCCTCGGGAGGGGCCCTGATCTCAGCTTGGTGTTACTAGAGATGTTGCTCCTGGTCCTGACTGACTGGGATCTGACTGACTCCCACACAGGGAGGTGTTCAGGCCCAGCAGGCTCAGCTTTCTGAAGAGAAATTGAGGAACGATGGTGTTTCATGTTAAACTGAAGTCTATGAACAACATTTTCACATAAAAGGCCTTTTTATCCAGGTGCGTGAGGACCATGTGAAGGGTGGGGCCACCTGTTGAGTGGTTGCAATGACATGCCAACTGCAGGGGTTCTAGTGCAGGGGGCATATGTGTTTATATGTGTGTCATTATGAGCCTCTTGAAGCACGTCATGATAAAGGGTGTGAGTACAACAGGACAGCAGTCATTGAGGCAGGACCTTGAAGATGTCTTTGGTACGAGGATGATGGTTTTTGCTTTAAAGCACGTTGGAATGACGGTGGTGCTCAGAGAGACATTGAAGATGTCTAAGAGGACATCAGCCCGCTGGTCTTCACTTTCTTTGGGTTATCTCAAAGCAGAGACCTTATCACGCTACATACCAAGTAATGAGAATAGTTAATGAAGTACATAATTACCACTACCATGAACATTATCACTCGACATTACATTTGAAACAAAATTTGAATGCATGCATAAAGTTCAATTGTGATCTTTTTGTATTTGCACAGGATTCATTTCTCCTATCATGAGCAACAATGTTGCCGCACTGCACAGCCCTGATTAGAATGCCTGCCTCTTCTTAGATTCTTTTATTCTGAGTCTTTTATTGGTACACAGTGGCATAGCTGCCATCATACTGGGGCTTGTTGCTCAGGGGGCTGCATTACTACTATTATATTGCTGCTTATGCAATTTCGCACTAATGACTCATGGGAATCTATGATAATATTATACTTTTAACCATTAGCAAACATTATCCTAAATTAGAACACCACCTTGGTGGAGACACAGCAATAATGAGTAAACAAGCAAATTATACTGTAGTTATTTTCCTTTGAAGCTTGTTTTTCACATGTGGAAGGGCATTATTTTACTTTGCTAGAGGGGTGCCTGTAAGGTTCTCACTCTGTAAAAGTTAGTTCTTTGAGCAAAGCCATATGAGAAACATTTCCTAAAGAAAAATGTTTGCAAGCATAAATGTGAAGAACCTTGAATGGTTCTTCATAAAAGCATCCTTCTGACACCCTTATTTTAAAGAATATACTATATGTACAACAGTGGGAATTGAGAAATCAAACCTCAAGTTTTCTGTGTGTAGGTTGATGTTGTTATCCACTAAGCTATGCAACCAGTAATAAAGTTTTAGAGAGCATGAATAAATGAAGCTGAATAAATGGTTTTATATCCATATGCTTTGACCTTCAAAGGCAACATTTGTTGTACCATTCATATGTAATTACATAAATATCTATCAGATCAGCTGTAAGGTACAAAATTGATTACATTCACATTCAATTTACCTTCCATTTTACGTAAATGAGAACTTTTCTTTAACTAATTTTTTGCATTTGTTTTGATGTTAAGAAACGACTAGAAATATAGATACTCCTTCTAATGAGTTAATTCAGTTTGTTTAAGGTGCTTCTTGGGAGAGGTGCTTCCTGTTAAAATGTTCATTTCCTGATTGTTCCTGATTGCACATATATCATATGCTTCTATTTGCTAACACAAATATGGTATCAACTGCAAATCGGAGATCCTAACTTTTGACAGACATTCCTCTGCTTGCTTCAAAAAGCTTAATGCAGAATTACACCATGCTATTATCAGCAATAACCTTGACATTTATTGTCAATAACCTTGACAATAAGTGTAATCTGAGGGTTAAACTCAGATTAAATTTCGCTCAGCGAAACCTGCTCACGCTAGCAGAATGAATCCATGGAGGATAGCTGAAACTCCTCTTCGGCTATGAGCACTCCTTTTCTGAGCAGTTCCCATGAACGACAGATTAAAATTTCTAATTTCAAGAGATGATAAGGATTTTCTGAAATGAGCATGTGGCTGAAATCCACCATAGCAGCTGTAGGATTTCTGTTGTGTCCTCCAGTTTAAAGGGATGGGGAAGCAACTGGTGGTAATTTGTGTTGTAAATCAGAATGCCTCAGTCTTAGTCTGACTGTCCGTTCTTTTTCATTTATGCAAAAAGACAGTTTTTGCCTGATGACTTCCGCTCCATGCATGTCATGAATAAATATGCCCGTTTCAACTATTCAACCCACTGTCTGTCCTCAAGAGCAAATCTGTAGCTTTGTGAGGATATTAGGTTAAGAAATTTTTCTCTGTCTGCTTTAATACAGCTTCCTGCAGCCTTGAGCAGTTTCCATAATTCATCAGAGCAGTGCCTATTACCTCAGTGCCAAGTGGACAAAGCTGAGATAGCTGGGTACCTGCTGTTGGATCAGCCATCCCAGCCCCTGTTCAGATGTCTTCCCTAAGTCAAAAGACCCCAATCAATCCAGTGCTCCACTTATGAAGTACTGTACTCCGATATTTTATAACTGTGTGAATAATAGTATCTACACTCTGGTTAAGAAGTTAACCAGAATTGAAAATCAGGACACATCTTCATCCTTAACGGGGTATTCAGGTTAGAAATAATTCAGGGAATTTATTCATCAAGATTTGCTAGGATTGTGAAAATCAGGCATTCTGAAACAAAAGAAGAGTCAGACTTCAGAAACTTGTTTTGACAAAAAGCCAAAAATATAAAATAGATCAGATACTGCTAAACTTCAGCCAAGTTCACATGGAAAGCCATACCAACTTGCACAAACTGAGCTAAATGATCAGAGAATGTTTTACAACTTTTCCAAAAACCAAAACCAAAACTGAATAAGAGAGTAAATCGACTGAAGAAACTGACAGATCACTGTTTGTAAAAAGTTATCTGCAGCAAACTAATCAGCTAGCCTAGCTGAGATACATGCACGTACATCTGGGACTGAGGTGCATACTAGTATTCAGTGATACTGGGGGTTGTGCAAGAGAGTGTGAAAATGCTCTAATTTTATTGGTTAATATTTTCTTTCCCTGCCCTTTGTAAACAAGTGATGTAATCACTCTCCAAAAGGTGTTTAGAGGTGAGAAAAATATGGTACACATATGAAGAAACAAGCAATTTAAAGATATTTGTCTTTTCAGTGATATAACACAATAGCTTGTACCTTAAGTGATCAGTAAGCACAAACTAATTTTTTTGAACAAACAAAGTTTAAAAAATTTGATTTCAGGTTGAGTTTAATGCGTTTTTGTAGTTTTGCCACATACAAAGAACTTTTGGTTCCCAAAAGAACCTTTCAATGCTTGTGACTCTTCTATGTCAATGTTTGTTAATCTTGCTCTTGACCCAAAGCATTGCACAGTTGCACAGGGCAATATTCCCTACACCAAAACGCCTGCTCTAGATCATGAAGTCTGTCATAATAAAGATTAGGGATTAGGCGTTAGGGAATCCTTAAAACTGTTCAGTCCTGTAAGGTGTCCAGGAGCAGGTTTAAGAAACTGCTCTAGAGAATGATTTTTTTTGTAAATAAGCAGCACAATAACAGAACCCTTGAAAAAATCTAAAGAAACTCCAGATAATTGTTTCTATACCAGTCATCTCGGAGTCGACCTAAATGATTTATTGGACTGTACAGATAACAAGGATGTTCTGTACAGGCCAGCCCCTTCTGACTGTGAGGACACAGGTCATCCAGTGCATGCAACAGGTCACTAGAGTTAATTTTTTTCCACCAGTGTTCTTTTCCAGGGTCTCTACAGGGAAAGCCAAGCGCCTCAATAAATTGAGCAGAAAAGCAAAATTGGAGAACATTCTGAGCAATTCTGCTCCATGGCATAATATGCAGGAGTACTCAGGGATGCGGAAAATGGGGGTCCTGAGAACCTGAGACTTAAGAACTGTGACTGCAAAAATAGATACATGAAAAATAAAACTAAACTGAATTTAAAACGACTACATTTAAAACGCCTTTTAACGAACTAGGTGTGGTTGTTCTGAGGAAGTTTCAGGTCTCTCCAGTGATCCTAAAATGTTTTTACTCCGGTGCTGTAGAAAGTGCCCATGTCTCAGAACATCACCTCCTGGTTTGGGAGAAGGACATTAAGGGACTACAGAGGGTGATTAGTATGCACCAGATCAGCTCTACCGTTTCTGCCAGGCATTTATAACAGGAGATGCAGGACCGGTGCATCCAGCATCACCAGAGACTCATCTCACACAGTAACAGTCTGGTTGACCTGCTGAAATCAGGCAAACGCTTCAGAAGAATAATGGCCATATCAGAGAGGCTCAGACAGGGCTGTTGGCCTAGTGGTTAGGGTGTTCGCCCTGCGACCATTTTACACTGCATGTCCCCTCACCTTCATTTTCTCCTCCTTTTTTTTATTTAGTACATATTTTTTACATTCATTATCTTAACTACAGTAGTTTCTGATCAGACACTATTGTCGCCAGAATTCAGCACTGAGATCCAAAAGGTTCACAGTTGTGAGTAAATGGATTTGTGGATAACAGTACATTTTAGTGAAGACAAAAAATGTATGTAATTTATTCAGCCTGCTATGCATTTTTTATATGTTCAGTATTTTATATGTCTCACATTCTTTGTAAAGATATAGAGCTTAGGTTTAAAGAGTTGAAGACGAACATCCTGCTGCAGGATTTCAGCACCTCACATCATTAGAGCAGCACAGAAAGCTCATTCACATAAAAAAAAAATGTTCAAAAGCATTATTTTCAACCTGGGTCGCAGGGTTGGTGGAGCCCATCCCAGCACTCATAGGGCGAGATGCAGAGAAACACCCTGGCCAATCCAAAATTATACAGAAACTTAACCGATGCTTTGAAGAACTTTCCACTGAGAGGGTCTTTAGAGAACTAAATACAGATCTTTGATGGCAGTGCTGAAAGTGAACCTTTTTTTCATTCTTTGTTACCTGGGATATAATTATAGCTTCTGAAACTTGATCTTTCTATGTATCGCATTGAACCATATTTCAGGGCGTTTTCAGTCAGTTGTTTGAGCTCACCATACAATTTCCTAACTATCTGGTTGAAAAGCTGCATGTTGTATATCCATTCACAACAATTTTGGATTTAACAAGTGTTGGATGACCTTTCCTCTCCCTCCATCACTCGATGCTGACCAGCATGGGCGTCTGTCAGCTGATGTAACAGAATTAACAGTTCGTGTGCTCCTCCAAGTTCATTCAATGACACTGTGTTAGTGGCAGTTTGAACAGATATGGTAGCATTTCAAATGACTTGGTGGAATCATATGCTAACCTTTAGCCTGCCAGTGTTATTGGTATTGTGTGACAGGGGACCCCTGTGGGTGGAAAAGTCAAAGTAAAGTGGCCCCTTATAGTCACACCTGAACACACTACAGAGCAGCACACAGTGTGAACTTCTTTCTCTGCATTTAACCCATTCACCAAGTGAAGCAGTGGGCGGCCACCGACGAGGGGCACCCGGGGCGCAGTGTGTGGGGACGGCACCTTGCTCAAGGGAACCTCAGTGATGTCACTAGCTGTCCAGGGATTCAAACCCACAACCTTCTGATCTCAGGGTGAACCCCCTAATCACTAGGCCTTAATCACTATGACCCCGATGTGAACTGGAAATAAATAAACTTGGTGAATAACGACTGATGTTTCAATTGGAAAACACTACATTTCTCATACTTGTTAAGCCCATAATATTTTAATGAGAAAAAGCCTTTTGGATTGAAACCCGTCAAATGTAAATCAGACATATGCAGGATAGCCCTTGGCAGCAGTAATGCTGTTCCTTGCTCATGATGTGTGTTTACAAATTCCTGGTGTGACAGCAGGAGTGTAGCAGACAGAGCCAAGCCTTCACATTCATCATCTAATGTTCTGTCCCCACCGGTGTGTCCTATCTCATCTCCCCATATCACTTTAGCCCTCGTCCGCTCCGCTCCACGGGGAGAAGCCGTCACCCTGGCATTTCAGGTGCAACTTATCTGAGCGTTTTCGGACCAAAGCGAGGTGAGACATGAATGCTAATGCTGGGCAGATCCGAGTCAGACAATTGGCCACCTGCACCGTCTGTTATTGCCCTGAACCTGCTGTCCGGATAATCAGGGACACACAAACAAATATTAACACCAGCACGTCGCCTGTTTCTCTCTGTGCCTGTTGGTGTTGCTATATATGTTGTTATGTGGCATAATGTCTGTGTTTCTATAAAGATTCAGACAGATCAAGTACAACACAGGCCAAAGTACACTAAAAATGGATGCACTGAATTTATCTTATACCCATGTCCATTATTCCACAACGGTTATAGCACAGAGTACAACAGAGTACAACGGGAATACATGAAAAAAAAAAAGTAAATACTGAATACTGAAAAAGTGAAGTAAAGTGAAAGTGACCATTCTGTCATACCTGAACTCACCACAGCACATGGTGTGAACAGCACAAAAATCTTCCTCTGTATTTAAATCATTCACCAAGTGAAGCAGCGGGCAGCCAGGAACATGCAGGACATTTTGTTAGTACACTCCTAAAATACGTGCCTCATGATGTAAAGATTATTTTCCAGTTTTATAGAACCTTTCCTTCATGAGGAGATTCTGTAAAGGGTACTTCACAGCAAGTCTTCATAAACATTTTTGCATTAAGAAGTTCTTTAGGGAATCAAGAACCATTCTTGGAACCTTTTTTTAAGTGTACAGTGAGAATAGCAAGGACTGATTTTTAAAGCTTAAAAAGTGTCAATTAGGTCAATTTTTTAACAATCAATGAAACATGTCACAGCCACATCTACTATGCCACCCCTCTGGCCTTCCCAGTCTCCAGAATACTGATTCTGGGCACCGCCCCGCCCATTACATCCAATTGGTTTTGATTTGGTTCTGTCCTAAAGAGCCTCATCTGAGTCTATCTTCTATTTAGTTAGGGAATGAAATACAATTGAATTCAGCTCAAGTCCTAAGGAATGTCTGAATGTGTAAATTAGACAAATATGAGCTATAGTAAAGTGGTAATAATAATTACTTAGAGCCAAACTCGATAGGAACTGGTTAACAGATGCTCCTGTTTCAGACATGTAGCCAATCCTTGTTGACTTGTTCTGATTCAAAAAGAACACATGTTGAAGATATTATAGAAATATAAAAATCTACAAAAGCTGTACCCTGTTCACCTGTACCCTGTTAATCTCTATAACAAGTCTAGCTTTTCTTTATACATCAATAAGCATTTTTTGTCCCCTCCTGTATATTAAACAATGCTATTGACTTCAGCAGTCTGGCCTGAAATGCTGGCCAAATGAAAAATCTGGCATTAATGCCTTGGACTGAAATTGTGCCATTATAGGAAAGCTGACTGAATATTGACCTATCATTACAATTCTCACAGGTTAGAAACTAATTGGCCGTGCAAAACCAGAACAAGTAGACGTGAGGCTGTGGAAGACACCTGCTAGCTGATTTTTTGGGCTCTATCACTGCACAATACAACAGTTCCTACAGGCTTCTTGGCTTGGATGTACTGTTCTGCAAAATAACCTTCAATTGGTATTGAAGCAAACCATTTTAGGGAGGTTCTTCAGACTCTTACACACTATTTACACATCTGGTACTGTGTAAAATGTGCCAGAAACCAAAGAAAGGAGTGGAAGATGAACTAATTGCCTAAGACAGTGGCCTCAAGCCCTCCTGCAGAAAGCGGAGGAATGGGCCAAAAGGCCAAGCACTTGCTCTGCTGCTCGCACATGCCATGGAGCATGAAAGCAATGATTTACTTGAATTAAACCCTGCCACCACTTCTGGAGCACAGGTCACCCTCCAATGTTCTTCACTATGTTCTGAGCTAACGTACTTTTTACCGACCCTCCTAAGTTAATTCCAGCTTGCTTATGTGTCCTTACTCTGTCTTTTGTTGTTCTGACACTTGCAATGTTAACTCTATGTAAGAACCTACTTAGTTTGGTCAAAACCAAATATTGCTTGACAAAGTCAAATTTACAATCCAAACCTGCCAGATCTTGACAAACATCTGTCCAATATCAAATCAACACCAACCAGTCCTTCACATTTTTAGTGATAGCATCTGTTATGTACTTACTGTTTCTCCTAACATGGTTATCAGATCACTGATAAATAGCCCACACTGTAAAAACGAGTCTACGTTTTAACTTAAGAAGTAAGCAAATTGGTCACCCTTTGAATGTTGATTTTTTTTGTCATTGAACTTTAAATTATAATCTAAACACACATATTATTGTTTTTTTAACCTATTATTAGAAGTTCAATTACAATTACAGTCCAATTTTACCATCTAAAATTACATTTAGAAACAAGAGTAGCTCCAGTGTGCTGGATAAAATTTAGCTTAAAATGGAGGGGAAAGAATAAAATGGGAAGAAAACTGAGGAGAAAAAATCTTATTTGTTATATAGCTTGAAAAACCTGAGTGTAAAATCTGAACAATCTTATTTAAGAAATGATGTCCTAACCCAACCAAACCCAGACAAATATTTCCTTCTGTACTGCTTAGCGTTATCTCAGGCTAGGTGCCCCATCCACTCCCCATGTTCATGATTTGATATGAATTCAATTACTCCCCTGCCTGGAGCTTACCTTGTTAGTTCATGTCCCGGGCTATATTAAGCACAATCCATCAACCAATATAAAAGACAAAATTCTTGTTTTCTGCACTCCTCCCTTAAAACATAGTAGCCTTTGCCCTTTCACTTTTGATTACATCACTGTAAACCCCCACCCCAGACCCCCACCTATCATCAAGCAAAACAGCTGAGCAAGCGCCGAACCCCTCACTAACACCATATTCCACTTAGAAATATGTCAAGGTGGAAATGTGCCATTCACATTGACTTTGACTTCACACATTCACATTGACTTTGACATCACATCCATATTGCTGACGTTTTTGATTAGATCAAATTGGATGTGAGGTAGACTGGAATGGATTAGAGCATTAATCTGGAACCAGAATACAGACCAAATCAAAGAGCAGTATGACTCTGTCTCACACCATTAACAGGATAACAAAGTGGATTTTTTCTCCAAAGTTTTCGTCCCATTTCATTCTTTCACCTTAATTTTAAACAAAATCTGGCACACTGGAGTTGTGGAAGTGAGTAAAATCTGAATCTCACGAGGTTTCATCATAAAACCCTGACAAAATTGCAGCTACCACACAGTGACAATAATAGACTATATAAACAACACCATATAAACTATATGACAATATAAACTATATGATAACAGATAAATAAATATAAGACCATGCAAAAAAATATGCTAATAAAATAATAATTAATTCATTCATTCATTCATTCATTAATTCTTTCATTGTCTAAGCCTCTTATCCTATCCAGGGTCATGGGTGGGAGGATGCTGGAGCCCATCCCAGTGCTTACAGGGCAGAAGGCAGAGACCAGTGGCCTGTCTGGACCGGTCACTAGTCCATCGCAGGGCAGATAAGAAATTAATCATGTATCTAAAATTACAAACTACACACCAGATGTTTTAGTCTAGATAAGCTATCATGCTGCTCATTTCACACGCTGTGCAGTTCTGATAACTTTTAATCCTAAAGCTCAGTTTTTTCACATAGAACTTTCTAGGTACAACATGGAGAATATAAACGTCCTTTTTTGGCTGCACTAATTGGTTTATTTCCCGTTTTAGCCTAGCGGACCTGGAGTGAGATTTAAAACTGCCTAATGCAATGAAAGTGGGGAACGAGAATGAAGTAAAGAGAAAAGTGGAAGCAGGGGAAATGAAGGGTAAAATCTGTTCAGTGTGACTGGTGGGCTGTGAGACCCCGCATGTGAATTTGGAACCCAACCACGCACTGGAAAACGACATTTGAACCTGACCAAACACAACATGTATTTTAAGCTTTATATTTAGCGTGCTATAGATATTATATATTACGCGTTCATTTTACAGTAATTACTGGAAAATGCATAGTGGATACTGAGAATGAGTCTGAATGAGACGTCTGGGAAATACATAACAGATTTAAAAGCCTGCAGTAAAAGGTCTAAATATGCATTAAAGGAAATATTTAATGTACATGATACCATCTAGATTCTAGAACATATTTTGTCTGGGTGTTCTTTTTCTTTGTGGAAAGGTTTTCATATGTGATTACAATTTAATAATTGCACTGTCCTGCGAATAATCATCATCATCATCATCATCCTTGGCGTCATTGTTATTATCATCCCTTATCAGATTCTCTCTTTACAGTAGAACTTCAAAGTAAAACTTAAACAAGGCTTTCAAAAGAAAAAAAGCACACTGTCCTTGCATGCTTGAGCACACCGAGATTTTTCATGTGTCATTCAGCGTGACACATCACCCTTACACAACCATATATCCTTCCCTCTCTGTGCCTCAAAGGCAGACTGAGTTGAATGATCAAACAGTGCTAGAGCCTTTTCACTATGCAGAGCTGCATGTAGTGTGGTGAGCAACAGGAGGAGGGAGGCATCAGGAGAAAGGCCCACTCATTTCAATAGTAGACGCCAGGCTGCTATAGGCTTTATATGATAACTTTAGACTGAAAACAGCTGGGAGGCTCCTGGCTGCGGTGCAGGCGGATCCCAGTGGATGTTATACAGTCTCACCTCAGGCGCCTTCACATTGATCTTTCTTTGTGAGCATTAGTAAACTAAAGCAAACTTTTTCCTAAACTGTGTAATGGAGCAGTACACATGAAAGACTACAATTTAAAATATTCATCAGTTAGAGATGTGAAAATACCATTACCAGGGTCTCTCTCCTTCATATATACATATCCAGTGCCTTGCAAATACCTTTAACATTTACATTTGCATTTACAGCATTTAGCTGGCGCTCTTATCCAGAACGACGTACATCAGTGCTCAAGTAGTCCACATCTGTGTCTTAGTCCTGTGAAGCTAAAATTAAGTCAACATCCATCATTCAACCAAGATACTGCACACTCAGTACACCTAAACAACACCTGTCAAATGATACCTAAACAACACCTGTCAAAGAAAGTCAGAAGTTAAGACAAAGTTAGGAAGGGACGGGGTAAGGTTTTTTGTTTTTTTTGTAAGCAAGCAAAATGAGAGACAAAATTAGTCACCATAGTGCTCCTTGAAGAGGTGAGTCTTCAGGTGACGCTTGAAGACAGCGAGGGACTCCACAGATCTGCTATGAAGAGGGAGTTCGTCCCACCACTGGGGGGCCGAGACTGAGAAGAGTCTTGACGCATGTCTTCCTCTTCTTTTGAGCAGTGGAGGCTCAAGATGAGCCATGCTTGAAGCCCTGAGAGGAAACGTTGTTTGATCAGTGCTGTTATGTATGGGGGTGCAAGTCCACTCTTGGCTTTGAAAGCAATTGTGAAGGACTTGAACTTAATGCGTGCAGCCTCAGGGAGCTAGTGAAGGTTCCTTAATTAGGGTGTGGTGTGAGTGACATCAGGAACGTTGAAGACTAACCTTGCGGCTGTGTTCAACCCTCTTAATCCACCAGTAAATTTCAACAAATTTCAACAAATATATACAATGTAAAACAGTCTAAAATCGGTGTTAACTCTCTTACATGCTTGCTGTTTGCTGTGCTTTCTCCCGGCACGCTGCTGTTCGGCCGCATATCTGCTCACCTTCCAGACCCTCCCACATTTTGCAGGCTTTCCCCACACACTTGTGGCCAGAGACTATCCTGAAAGTTCTCCTGGGTTCAAAGATCTTGTGTTTTTTCTAAAATAACACAATATTACTACATTACTGTATTGATCCTGGAGGAAGCAGTGGAAACAGTGGGCTACCAACATTAGCGCCCCGAGAGCAGTGTATAGGAATGGTGTCTTACTCAAGGGTACCTCTTTGGTGCCATTGGCAGTCCTGGGACTGAAACCTATGGCCTTCTGGTTGCAGGGGCAACTCCGTAACCACCAGGCCACCAGGTGCCCCCAGAAGCATGTGACATTTAAAAAAGCCCAGTAGTGGTTATTATTATTAGAATACTTTTGGTTCTATGTGACCTAGGAACACCAAACAAAGCTCAGCATGATGACAAACTGGATCTCTGCTTCAACACAAACTGAGGGAACTAACATATAAGAAGTTGTTTTTTCCATATGATGACAATTTACCAACCGGGTTCAAAGGATTAAATGTTATCAGATTTGTCTGAATTATGAATGACTCAAAGATTATTCCTGTCAATATTTTTATTGCAAACGAACATGCTTTTGAAGTAAATGTCAATATTCATACTTTGTCAGTAAATCTTAAAAAACTAAACTGAAAAATGCCACTTACATAAGTATTCAGCTCCTTCAGATTAGCACTTGGTTGAACCACATATTGCTCCAATAACAGCTTGAGGTCTTGTGGGGTTAGGTTCTGCCAGCTTTACACAGTGTTTGAGTGATTTTCTCCCCATTTTCCTGGCAAATGTGTTCTATTTTGTTCAGGTTGTTTGGACCACAGGGCAGATTCTTGACTGAATTGAGCACACTGACTTATCATTGCAGAATATTTCCTTTTTGCTGTATAACCACTACTGTTTTCTTTGACAGTATGTTTTCGGGATTATTGTTCTGCAGGAAAATTATTTCTCCCAAGCTTTCGTTTTTTAGCCGACTGAAATAGGTTGTCTTACAGTATCTTCCTGTATTTTGCACCAGTCATCCTTCCTTCAACTTTAACAAGATGCCCAGTCCCTGCTGAGGAAAAGAACTCACATACTTCACTCTCTGGATGGTGTTTGTTAAGGAATGGCTTATTTATGCCCACAGGTGTCAGTTTGGTTGTAGACATTCTGAGGACTACTTATCGTTTTTGTCAACAGTGGGGGTATCACCATCATTATTTGTCAATGGGTGCCAGCAGAAACAGGGGTGAGCTGATGTTCATGTCTTGTCATAGTGTGCTGGGGTTTGCTACCAACACCAGGGACAATGGCATCCTGATCAACAACATGCGCAAATCCAAAGTCTCCTCAATCAACATGCTCCTCTTGAGCCTCATGCTGTCTAATGTGCTGCTCTTGGCCTTGGCTTTACCGTTCGAGGCTTGCTGGGGAGGGGGGATTATGGATCTTTCCGAAAGAGGTTCAGCAGCTGGTGGCCTAGTGGTTAGGGTGTTTGCCCTCTGTGGGTTTGAGTCCCAAGAATGCTAGTGGTACCTCTGAACAAGATACCGTGCCCACACACTGCTCCCCGGGCGCTGTGTTCCTAGCTGCCCGCTGCTTCACTTAGTGAACGGGTTAAATACAGAGGAAGAATTTCATGCTGTGGTGTGTTCACGTATGACAGAATGGTTGCTTTCACTTTACAGGCTTTGACAACGTGGTGGGAACATGTCTCTAATGTCCCCAGCGTATAGGACATATGCCCCACACATTATCAGTACTGGACAAAAATCCTTTTTCTTCTCATCTGACCACAACATTTTATTTCACATTTTAGATTGGTCACACCCTGCAGTGGGTTGGCACCCGTTGACCCTGGGATAGGCTCTGGGTACCCGTAGTGTGGATTAAGCAGTTATAGAAAATGCGTGAGTGAGAGATTGGTCACTCTAATACTTTCTGGCTAACTGACATTCATTGATGTGTTTTTTTATATTTGCAGTAGCTTTCTTTCAGTCCCCCTCACATTCAGACCAGCTGTATACAGAGCATTTGATATCACTGACTGGTGCACTTGCACTCCATCCCCAGCCTCCAAACCCTGTAGCTCCTTCACAGTGCTTTCAGCCTTCTTCTTGCTCTGATTCTTGAGGGACCGCCTTTTCTAGCTGGTGCCTGGGTGGTATGATGATCCATTTCCGCACGATTGATCCAGCAGTGCTCACCGAATACTGTTTCGTATTCGCCTTTTGCTGTCTTATTAATGTCTATAACTTTATCTCTGAATTCCTTAGAATGCTCTTTAGTCTTCATTCTCACAGATTTCCTTCACAGTCACAGTCTTTCCTCAAAAACCATGAACTTTTTGTCATGGTTCACTGGTAGATGCCACTTATAAGCCACCTGTAAGCTCACTAGTAAAACATCTTTCATTTGTGTAAAATTGGAACTTATATAGCATTGAGGTTGAATACTTATGCAAGCAGCTTGTGTCATTTAATTAAATTCCCCACAGAATATGTTCTGACGTAAAGTCAGTGTTACTATGAGAATCATTTAAAATAAAATATGACAGCAGGAAAAAAATTTAAAAGAAGTGTCATTTGTAATCCAGACACATCTCATGACTTAATAATTACTTTTTGAAATCGGTATACACTGCATAAATCTTAAAGCTGTCCTGCATCTCAAAAATGTGAACTTTCTAGCGGATGGAAATATATTTAAGCTGGAATCGTTTTACATAAAGTAAAGGGCAGCTGGTGTTTCCAAAATAAACATTACACATGTTAATGAAAAACATATACAAATATCAAAAAAAAAGTTTATTTATTAAAATTAATTTAATATTCATATATTTTATGTTAATAACCAAAACCTTGATACTTTTGTGTATTTTTAAATAAGTCAGTGATATCTTGGTTAGAAGAATACTGTGAGAGGGTCGTTGATTTTTCAGTGAACTCCAAACAAGGATTTGTTTAATTCCATCAGCAGCACCTGATTTACTTTAATGAAGGACTGATTAGCTGAACTAGGGGATGGATTTTAACTGTAAATACAGGGTGTCCTCAAGGAGAGGTCTGGAAATGGTTAACTAACACAATGACACATGCAAAATTGTTTGTGTCTTATTTATTATTGCATTACTCTAACAGCAGTCTTTTTTTTAAACAAGAAATGCTTACTAACATCAGATTTACAGCTTTACTATCATATTCACTTTTGCCACAACCTAAGACAGCTCAATCAGCTAAGACAGCTCCAGTAAAAAATAAGAGTCCACTGCAATTTACTTTAAAATGAGTATGACAGCCATTCCATGTCAGTGTCTGTTAAATTCCTACACAAGCACCTCATTCTGCTTTATGAGATACTGATTAGTGATCACCTGAATCAGATCTTCTTTAATGAGGAAAAGTACAACAATACTGCTGTAATCAACACTCTCCTCTCACAATATGACCAGTTGGATGGCAAAACACTACTAGAAGTTCGTCAAATGTAATTATTGGTAATTAAATTTTGTTTAAGAGTAAATTATTCAAGTTCTGTAAACACTGCATCATTTCTCTTATTTTTTTCCAGAGCTGTGTATACACACACACACACATATGTATATATTTATATATATATATATATATATATATATATATATATGTGTGTTTGTGTGTGTGTGTGTGTGTGTGTGTGTGTGTGTGTACACAGCTCTGGAAAAAAATAAGAGAAACCTTCTCATTCAACGATTTCCTTTGTTTTTATTATTGACTGCATTGTAGATTCATATTGAAAACACCACCTATTGCTCTGATGACAGCTTTGCACACTCTATGGATTTTTTTCAGTCAAATTCATGAGGGATCGACCTGGAATTTTAAAAGGTAGATAGATAGATAGATAGATAGATAGATAGATAGATAGATAGGTATAGATAGATATAGATAGATAGATATAGATACATACTACATAGTACATAGAAGTAGGTCATAGAAGTAATACATAAGGACATGTAACGGTCAGAGAGGTCTGCTCACAGTTTTCATCTCCTTCCACACCTTTTACAGCATAAATGTTCTCCTGCATGCAGCGCCGCTGCCCAGAGATCACCATCGGTCTCCGCCATGCTGAGGTTAATAAATGGCTATCGACCAGCTCCTCGCCGTCGTTTCAGAGGGGTGACTTTTTGAAGGACAGGAGGACTGTGGAGTTGAGCAGGGGAGCGAGAGCATGGCTAATATCATGTACCCCCTCCCCCCAGGACTGGGCACCTGCGGCTGTGCTGCTCTCAGTGTGAGGGGTCCAGTGACTCAGTGTCTGTCTTTCTGTCCTGTCATTATCGGGGCAGGCTGCATATGCTGCCTTTCGTAGGCTCCTGACCCACGGCATGCCCTGCCTCTGTGCCTCAAAATGACCTTCCTGTCAAACAAACGCCTCTCTGTGTCTCGTATCCTTTCCTTTTCCCCCTCTCTCTCTCTCTCTTGCTTGGAGCTAAGGGACTGTGTCACTCTGCATCTGTGTTTGAAAGCCTCTGTGTGTTACAAACACTGACATTTGGCCCGTTTCCTCACCTCCCTCAGACAAAAGAACAACACACCCATCAAACAGCGCTTAGCCAAATGAGGCGTATGAGCATGCAGCAGCTCTGCCTGCTCTCGTGTTGGCTTTTGACCCCACTGACCCAGACAGCAAATATAGCAGCTCAGGCTATACTACTCTTGGGATGAATTTATCCATTATACATATATATATTTTTTATTCAGCAATATGCACTAAACAGAAACACACATGGATACAGATAGTAGAGTTACATTAAATATTTAATAAATAAGGTATTGTAATGATACTACATTCACTAGTATGTCATATTATTAAGTATTTTAGACTTTTTAGTGCCTGTCAAACTATTTCATATCCTGTAAAACAACACGATCGCATGATCACCTCCAGCCTGCATTATTTTTAGCTACCCATGACTCCGTGTCCTCCATTAACACTCACTTAACAATTACCAAGCTCAAACAAAGTAGGTAGCAAGTTAAGCATAATAAGTTCATCTCATTCTAAGTTCACTTACACGATTTGATTTTTCCCCTTGGCCCCTCGCTTTTGTTCTTTAGAGCATCCTCAATATCTTGTAGAAGAAAAAGAAGAACAGTAGCCTGAAAGGGGCATTTATCTATGATGGGAAAATGCAATGGTGCTAGAGACAGTCCAGAAATAAGGAGGTACTCACTAACTGCGATGATGCAGTTGGTGGCCTGGTGGTTAGAGAGTTGCCCCTGCAATCGAAAGGTCATGGGTTTAAATCCCAGAACTGCCAGTGGCACTACCGCAACATCCACACACACTGCTCCCGGGCACTAGCAGCACATTGCTTCACTCAGGTGAATGGCTTAAATGCAGGCAACTCAAGTAAATTCTTCAAGGGTCAATAGAGTATGTGAAATAAATAAATAAATAAATAATAACATTAAATCCAAATGCTATTGTTTAGCATTGACATTAGCTGGCTATTTTTGATTTTATCTTCCAGGGATAAAATCACTGATTAAGCTAGCTATTTTTTTTATCTTCCAGGGATTAATATTAGCAATACAAGACTGCTGCATTAGATTTTACATTACTATTGTCTAAGCCTCATGCAGGATCAGTTCATTCCTCAAATATGTTGACAGCTTCAGATGCATTTTTTTCTCACATTTGTGATATCAGTTACTTCAACAGGCTTTGAATTTGCTCTCTCTTCTGTGGCTCTGACGAGCCGATTGTTTGACTGAATGGCCATTCAGTTCAACTTGACCAATAGTTTTCACTGATAGACTGCATGGATTCTATAACAGGAGCTGGAGGTGAATCAGCTTTATTTGAACCAGATCACATTTTTCTCACAACCTGTCAGTGATGCTGTTGTTTGTAGGTCCAAAATAATCAGCTTCTCATTTCCTGATGGAAAATAAAACCAGGTGGAAGCCAAAACTAGACCTAATTGTGATGCCTTTTGTGTTTTGAAACAGAGGATCTTTTATACCTGCCGTCCGTGATCATCATCGCCATTATCATCATCTCCTCTCTCTCTGAGCCAGTGGATCTGTGTCACTCTCCATCTGCAACTAAAAGCCTCTGAGTGCTAAAAAAAAAAAGACATTCTGCCCATTTCCTCAAGCACAAACTGACACAACACAAGACGGGACACGGATCACCTGCTGCAGTTTCCGCCATGCTTGGCTACTCTTGTACTGTGCTTTAACCCTGCTGAAAAAAGACTGTTTGGCGAGGGGAAAAAAAGAAAGTCTGGCTTTTTTCTCTGTCTCCTCTAAAGCTGCAGCAGGGCTTTCAGTGTGCACTCAGCTCTGCAAAAAACACCATAAAATGGACAAGTGGTTGTGTAAGAGCGTGGCTCTATGATCATCATAAATGGGCAATAAAAGATGTTGCTCAAATCCACCTGTCGTCCACCGGGGGACAGCCTGTTGTAGGTGCTCCCCGCAGACTTCACAAGGCCTTGCGTGGAAAATATCTTGGCCAGTCTGAGCGAGGACAATACAAGGCAGATAGCAGCCGCAGGGAGAGATCAGGCGGCTCAGCGTACCTTCTGTTTCACTGCTGATGATGCTCTCGTGTGTGTGAGAGAGAGCAATGTGTAAAATGGCGCTAATCCCTCACACACACCATTGGCCGTATAACTGAGGACTCCTGTGAGTGAGGCCTGAGCAGGGATGAAATTGAGCATTTCAGAATTTATTTCCATAACATTAGAATTTTCGCCAGTAAGGACTTATCACATCCTCTCTAGAGCAAGTGGTCCAAAATATACTGATATCAGTTTCAGTCTGATATCAGAAGATAACGGGATATCAGTGGGGAAAAAAGATTTTAATCCAATCCTATGTTTTCTGTCGTCAGAGTAGGTCGGAGGCAGGATGTAAGCACAAGATCAAATTTTAATAAACAGGCATGAAACTAAAATCAAACACTAACGAAGGGTCCAGGGATCACCCAGAAACATGAGATCCTACACAAAAGGTTATTTAATGTGCTTTACAAAAACATAATACAAAATAAAATAAGATGGAAGAGTGGGAGAAATAAAAGACATAACAGAGAATCCACAAAGACAAACAGAAACACATACTATATATACTATATATCATCGCTGTCAGGCGGAAACATCATATGTCCAAAATGGCTATTTTTCAGGAAACTCAAAAAACTATGTATATTCTAAATAAATGAATACTGTCTCATC
>JBBPCX010000135.1:3256594-3274603 GCA_037974365.1 Hydrocynus forskahlii | reverse complement strand
CTCTGGGTGTGTTGGGAGAAGGATGCTGAGGAGAGACTCTGAGTGTGTTGGGAGAAGGATGCTGAGGAGAGACTCTGGGTGTGTTGGGAGAAGGATGCTGTGGAGAGACTCTGGGTGTGTTGGGAGGTGAATACGGAGGAGAGTCTCTGGGTGTGTTGGGAGAAGGATGCTGAGGAGAGACTCTGAGTGTGTTGGGATACTGAGGATGGAGCTGCAGGGAAGAGGTGCAGGGAAAAGGAAAAGAGGCAATTTATGGGTGTGGTGAGAGAGGAAGCTGCAGAGGATAGAAGAAAATGGAGGCTGATCCATTGTGGCGACCCTAAATTGGGAGGTGTGTCTTTATTGGTGTGTGTGTATTCTAGTGTAAATGCATAATATATACACATACATACTCCTGTCTCTTACTACTCCCCAGTCTACTCTCCGTTCTCTGTTTTCCCTATTCACTGGAGAGCCCATCTTCACCTGGCCATCATCAAGGGATGAGCCCTGTGCTCAGCTCTGGGGGCACGGGATGGCAGCTCTGCCTCCTCATTCCACAGTATATATATCTATATATATTGTGTGTGTTTTGATGTTTTTGTGGCTCTGTCGGGGTCCCATGCTGGCTGTCAGAACATCACCACACAAGCTATAAGGCTTTGGATGTCAACTGTCACAGCAACACTACATCACAGCTACAGGACTTTTAGAGCTCGCTGCTTGAGCGATGGTATGCGGCTGCAACACAAGGCTTCCTGGGCTTGCCACTTGGGTACCGCTGCACCATTGCCACATGGGTTCAGGATTAGCTATCAAATCAACACTCTACTCTGGCTGTGATGTTTCCCAGACCAGCTGTCAGACTGATGCAACTCAACAGCTATGCTCTTTCTGGGATGGTCACTTGAGCAGCCCTGTGCTGTAGCTACAAAGTCTTCCAGGTTAAAAAAGACCTTCCCCCCATGGTCTCTTTCTTAGGCTGCCTAAGTGACTTTACACCACAAGCTGGAGGGTTTTCTCAACTATGTATGTGTTGTGTGTTGTTTGGTTTATTGTTGACTGAGTTGGCCAAACTGTAGTAAATCGAGAAGAATGTGTAATCAGCTGTATGTGTAACTTTGCTACCACTTCTTTTTGCATGAGCTAGCCATGTTTTGCACCTTCACAGTACTTTGAAAAGTGGTGGACCAAATATTATTGGTTTTGTTATTTCTGAGTAGTGATTGTTGTCAAAGTGCTGTCAACAGGTAGTAGGGGTTGGGCTCCTCAATACAGAAAAGTTTTGCAACTTGGAAGTGCTGTAGTGGCAATTGTAGTCCTGGACTTTAAATTTAAAGCAATGAAGGAGCCAGCAGAGATGTTATAGAGTTTCACTTGCTAGCTAAGTTAGAATGGAAAAAATAAATCATGTCCAGTAGACCCTTCCACCATAACCTTCTTTTGGCTGATTCTCTTATCTCTTCTTCCCAGTTTCAGGGCTTCACTCACATCTTAAATCACTCTTTGTATGCAAACTTTGGTACATATATCTCAGGCTCACAAATTACATTTAAAGTGTAGGCCGCTCCAATAATACCCGCTGCATTATTTACACTTCTCTGAGTGTTGCGGTCTCAGTGGAGAGGTGGCAGGCGAGCGCTTCTCTTTCGTCAGACCGGAGCCTCGCCCCATATATTGTGTGGGCCTCATGACGGAGCTCTGCAGGCCTTTCCATAAATAATGCTGCTCATTTTTTAACGCAGAACACACCGTATAAAATATTTAGAGACTTCTAGGGGCAATAAAGCAGAGAGGGAGAGGTGGAAGTAAACTGGACAAGCCTCGTCTCCTTTCTAATGGTACGGCAAATCCATGACCACTCTCGCTCTCTTTTAAGAGGTTCACTCCGTGACCTCACGCTTCATAAGAAGTGCGTCATGTTTCTGAGTAAACATTCACTGACCAGAGTTTCTTCTTGTGCTGATCCTCGCCAGAAACTACAAATGTCAATTGTTTTTTAAAGCCCTAGAGCATTACATTTTTAATGATTGGTGGTCCTCTGTATTATGTATAGTTGTGTATTGTATATAGTTCTACACTGTGTATAGTTCTGTATTGTGTATAATTCTGTGTTGTTTATAGTTCTGTATCATGTACAGTTGCATATTTGGTGTTATGCTGCATGTCACCTGTCTTGTTTTTTATTTTCTACTCTGATGATGTACTGACAGTAATGTAAAGAATGCAGCAGATATCTAGTCTAGTTTGCAAAGACAAATAAAAGCTGCAGTTAGAGCTGACATGCATGCAGTCACCTTGTGTGTAGATGGATATGATAGTCAACTTGTATACTAAGTGTGTCTGTGTTTACTGTTTATATTTGCTGTTGCTAAATGCATGTACAAAAGACTCAAGTACACTTGCCAGCTATAAGTGCAGCTACATGATATTGCATCAGCTTGCATTACATGAATACTGAGGACCCATATCCATAAAAACATCTAAAATACAAACTTCACTGGGAAATTTTATGTGATTACATTTTTTTTATTCCATGAAATTTTGGAGATTTTCAGTCAAAGTAAAGAGCAGCTGTTGTGTTCAGATGATGTAGTGAAATTCAAGTCAAAACAAGAAAAAAGAAAATACTTGGTTTCCTTTAAACAGAAACTATATAAAAACACACACACTGAACCAAATTGAACCTATATTGTTGGCACCAAAGACAAATAAATCTTAATGTGACCCTTGCAGACATTATAGAGGAGGAGGATCTCCACCCGCTCCATCGTCACCCCCATTGTCCATTGCTCAAAGCACGGATGTGGGCAGTTTGGTGAAAAGGTCAGAGGTTGGATGTTTATCGTGTCTGCATCTCGCCGCGGTCACTTACGAGTTTGTCTTCATTCTGTTTCCTTGTTTGCCATTCTTCCCTGCCACTCACGCTTTTGTTTTCTTGCTCCTGATGCATTTGTAGGGAGACAGATGCTGCTGATACGTCTGGTGACTCATGCTGTGTGTCACTGCGTCGCCATGCATCTGATGTTCTGATTAAAGGAGGGCTGACTGCGTTTTAATACTGGCTGAACACTGAATGTTCCTCACAGGCAGTGGGCTGACAGTCTGCTGTTCTCTTCTAAGAAATTATGTTTCTGGAGCAGTCTGGAGCAGTTTGATTAAAAAAAATCTAAATTCTTTTTCACTTCATCCAGATGAGTTTACGTGCAATAACAGACTCCTAATCACCATTTGTTTTACTAGTAATTCACGTAACTGTAAGTTACTTATCTATAGTATTAATACCAAAGCATTTGTGTATGTGACATAGTGTATTTCATATTGAATACTTCCTGCAGAGGTTTTATTGGATTTATTTAGACTTTATATTTTATTTTGTTCTTGACTTTGTGTGTCTGTGCAGTTGTAACATAAACAGTTTCCTCTGGGATCTATAGAGTTTTCTCATTTTGATTTGGATTCATGTAGTTAATCAGCCAACGTGTTTAGAGTCCAATTTTTTTTCTTTAGTTTAGAATTACAGCTACAAGTCTAATGTTGCTAACAAACTCTAGAAGTCAATAATCACACAAATCTTTTGTGTACATACAAGTAATACATCGCCAAACCATATCCAGCTCTTCAGTGAAGTGGAACAGACTTGTTAGTATGATTTGTGACGTGGTTTTCAGGACTGGTATTCACAAAGCAGTTGTAAGGACAACATGGTTGTTGGATCAGATTTATGATGACCATTTTCACAAATACTGATTCTGTTTGCATAGGAGTTGGGCATAAAGTTGACTAGAACTCATAAATGTGTTCTAACAGGCAACCTTGCAGCAGCATTCCATCATATACATGAATACTTAACTTTCAACTCTAATGACACCATGCGCAGCCAGTATATTCTATAGGATAGTGATGCAGACTCTGCATGTTACCTGTCATTGCCTTTCAGCCAGTTTGGTGGTTTCCGATCCTTGTAGAATCCCTTGCTTTTGGATTTCAGCTGCCACAGTTTCCATGGTGCAGCTTGAATGATGGCAGTTTGCAAGCAAGCACCTTTGAGAATCCCAATGAATAGTTCAGCAGCCCCAGTACACATTTCCAAGGAGCAGCAGGTAGAGGTACTTGTTTGATGTGAGATTTGGCAGAGCTTGCAGGTTGAAATGCAAGACTGGGTTGGTGCATCCTTTCCAGCAAACCAACACAACTCACATAGTCTGGTGGTTCTAACATGCCAGCATAACTAGTGTTTTCACAGAGCTATGGGCACCAGTAAGTGAGACCCATAGAACTCTAAAGTGCCACAGTCAGTTCATTGCACATGTCAAATATAGCTGAAGCAGGTCATCCATGTGAAAATGTAAATCACTGCATGATGCGAAGGCAGCATCAAATTCAGCAGGTAAGACAGCAGCTTCTGCAATGAAGAGCAGTGCAACTAATGTAGATTCGGTTACAGATTTAAGAGCAGCAGCAGAACGCAGTGGTAACTGGGAAAGACAGACCACAGTCTGAGTTTGTGAGCCAGCATGGTAAACTTTGTTGAAGAACTACAAACACGCTGATCTTTCAATACAAATTCCAGCAGAGAAATGTGAGCCTGGTAATCAGTGAGCAACGTGAGTTTGGGTAGCCTAGTGGTTAGGGTGTTTGCCCTGTAATCAGAAGGTTGTGGGTTCAAATCCCAGGACTGCTAGTGGCACCGCTGACGTTCCCTTGAGCAAGGTACCATCCCTGCACACTGCTCCCTGGGTGCTGTGTTCCTGGCTGCCCAATGCTTCACTTGGTGAATGGGTTTAATACAGAAAAAGAACTTTGTGCTGAAAAGAACATATGCTGGCACCATTGTTGCTTGTGTGATGGCTTGTACATGTTCTGTGTCTGGCTCAATGCCCTGTGTAGTCACTAAATGTCTGAGAAAGTGCTAACTTTTTCTTGTTCAAATGCAGCATTGTCTTGCTAAATCGTTTCAGAATTATATCGTACTTAGCTTGTTTGTTTCTGAAGCATACAATCTCATCAAGGTAGTTGTTAATATTTGGCACTCCTTCCAGAATTACTGACATCATTTTGGATCATCTGGAATGCTGCTGGGGCCAGTGCCAAGCCATATGGCACACAGCAGAAGTGGAACAGGCCCTCATGCGTTAGAAATGCTGTTAAATCTAGGCTATTAGGATGTGGTGGTGTACACACTTTCAAGGTCAGCGGCAGAGAAAATTGTAGATGAAGCTAAGGCACCAAGCATTTTGTCCATATGTAGTAGACAATGGCTGTCCACCAATATGGCATTATTTGGCTCATCCATTGGACTCATTAACAGATCTCCTTATCCCACCTGTTTCTTCTGTGTCATGACGATCAGTAAAACCCAAGCTCATGCGTCCACTCATTCAGTTACACCAGCGGAAAACTACCAATTCAGTTCATCAGACACAGCAGGTCTCACAGAAAAGGGCAGACATCGCAGCTTTTAACATACAGGTGTGCAGACTCAGAGACTGTGACCTTTCACACAGCCCAGTGCAGGAGAATTTAAATTGGCTGTGGAGAACTGCATGGCTGAGGTAGGCAGGTAAGACTTGAAGCACAGTGGTTCCTGCAATATGCAACATAGCCCTTAGAACTCAGAGTGTATTAGTAAAATTTGATTTCACACTTTGTAAAACAGTGTAAAACCGGTGTGCTGCTCTTTCTCTCAGCCGCCCCTCCCTCTGTGGGTTTTCTCCACCCAACTTTCAGGAGACTATCCTGAAAGTTCTCCTGGGTTCAAAGATTTTTTGCTTTTTATGTTTCGTTTCTAAAATTAATTTTTGTTCTTTGTAGGCATTTGCATGTGATGTCATTTTAAAAACCCTAGTAGTGGATATTATTTTTACTTGTTTGATAAAATTACAATAATTTTGGTTATACCTGACATAGGAACACCATACAAAGCTCAGCATGACGTCTGACACCTTGAACTCTCACATCCCTCCTTTTCGAGGCACATAAGGCAGGGACACTTACACCACTTGAAGTCTACGTGAATCATCCTTTATTTCGTAGAAAATACAAAACAAAACTGGCGTGAGAGCCAGACTCAAAACTACAGCTTTTATTCTAAACAAAAGAGACAGGAGGAACCAAAAAGGGAAATGGCTGGGTTGACCGACCACGTTGGTCGGTCACTCACAATCTAAATACTAAAGCCCACAAACACAAAACCCAATCACCACATACACAGCCCCCTACCGGGAGCCCCTCGCTGTCCTCGGGGGCAGTGCCCCCTACCGGGAGTTTCTCACTGTCCTCAGGGGCAGAGCCACCTACTGGGAGCCCCTTACTGTCCTTGGGGGCGGAGCCCCCGACCGGGAGCCCCTCACTGTCCTTGGCGGCAGAGCCCCTTTCCCAGAACTCCTCACTGTCCTTTTGGGGTCCGGAACCCCCTACTGGGAACCCCTCACTGTTGTTGGGGGCAGAGCACCTTACCAGGAGCCCTTCCCTGTCCTCTGGGACTGAGCCTCCACCAGGGAGCCCCTCACTGTTCTCGTGCCCCAGGCCTCCTCCTGGAAGCCCCTCTGCAGGGAGCCCACCATTGTCTGCCAGAGGGGAGGCCCTTACTGGGAACCCAGCTGTGTCCTCTCGCATGGAGCCCCCCACGAGGAGCCCCTTAATCTCTTCTTGCACAGAGCCCCCAGGTCCAAGGCTATGCCAAGGAGTTCCTTCAGAGCCCTCGAAGACCCCAGTACCCCCCTAAAAATTCTGGGGAAGACCCCCATCCTCTGGTGGGGTTGATGGCCCTGCTGGTGGTTTTAAAGGCCCCACTGATCTGTCTAAAGACCTCTCTCAGGCCTCTGCTGTGCTATCTAGCCCCTCTCAGCCTTTTAAAAGCCCCTCTATTGCGACTACCGGCCTATCTACTGAGCTTAGCTGCTGGGCTACAGGGCTTAGCTATACGGCTACAGGGCTTAGCTCTACGGCTACAGGGCTTAGCTCTGCAGGTACAGGGCTTAGCTCTACAGCTACAGGGCTTCATGGGGGTGGCATGGGCTTAAGGGGCTCTGCTAAAAAGCCTAGTGACTCTTCCAGCGGACCTAGTAAGAAGGCTGGCTCTGGGCTGCCAGCTATTGACTCTGGGCTGCCTGCTTTAGCCCCCACACTAACCATGCTAGCCCCGGTACCTATGGTACCCCTCCTAGAATACCCACCCGGAGCTGTCTCTGTGTTGGGACTGGTGGTTTGAGTCGTCTCGGCATGGGAATGGGCAGCAGGAGTCATCTCAGTGCTGGGACAGGCCGCCGGAGTGCGGCTGTGATGACCTCTCGCTCGGCAGCGAGACCCTCTCGCTCCGCAGCGACTGCAGGACTCTGGCTCGCACGCCACTCAGACAGGGCTCGAATAGCCAGAGCTCGCAGGGTCCCTGGACCTGAGTGTGTCGTAAATGCTGAGAGGCTTGCTCGTGAAGAGTCAACACGAGCTGCAGGAATCTTTCTTTCAGCTCCTTCTCCAGTCATTGTTGTCGCTCTCTTTCCTGCTGAAGCTGGATCTTGGTCGTGGCTATGGGCTGCCCAGACCATGTAGCTGCTGTGGGTGGCGCTTCACGCTGCGTCAGAAGCTGGAGCTGCGCCTCAACTCTATGCTCTCTCTGGGTCCTAGAGCCCAAGCGGACCACAAGTGAGGCTTGCTGGTCTGGCCAAGGGCTTGCCTCCCGAGGCGAGCCGGGTATGAGCCTGAGTGCACCGATGGGTCAGTCAATCTGTCACGTCCCTCCTTCTCAGGCACATAAGGCAAGCACACTTACACCATCAAAGTCCATGTGAATCATCCTTTATTTCAAAGAAAATACAAAACAAAACTGTCCTGAGAGCCAGACTCAAAACTAGAGCTTTTACTATAAACAAAAGAGACAGGAAGAACCAAAAAGGTAAATGGCTGGGTTGTCTGACCACATTGGTCGGTCACTCACAAACTAAATACTAAAGCCCATGAACACAAAACCCAATCGCCATATACACATGGTTACTCCTGAACACACCAGCAGCTGACACAAACGATTCCCTAATCCAAACCCCCACAGTCACTGTCCCCAGACCTGACATGAACATCAACACAAACCGGGGGAACTTCCATTTAAGGAGTTGTTTTGCTGTCTGATGATAATTTATCTTGTGCAAGGATCCATGCTGATACCATCCAGGGGTTAAGGGCGAATGTGTTTTATTCTCAAGTGCATAAATGTTTTACATGAAGTGTTTCTCACCACATTTGCTGGCATGCAACTCAACACTTTGACTGGTGTATGTGAATATGTAACAAGGCAAACTGCTGGAGGCTGTAAATGCACTCCCTTAAAATTGTAGCCATACATGCATGTTAGTAAAATGGACACTGAAATCCCTTAATCCTGTGCCCACTGTCAGTTTAATTGTCTGTTGTTCTTGCGCAAAATGCCCACCATAGTAAGAGCCATGTTTTTTTCTGGTATTTCTACCACATGCACCATATGCATTTGTATAGACCTATACACACGTGTGAAGTGTGACTTTTTATTGCATGTTTGTACACTGCTTTAATTGCATGGTATTTGGGTACATTTGCCAGATGCTTATCTCAACCATAGGGAAAACAAGTGCAAGGAGCTAAAGCTGCAAAAGGTGTAAGGCAGGTGCAAGATATATGTAAATGTGCAAGCTTACAGAGCCAAGCTGAAAGTGGACAGAGCTCTGTAATCTTGCATAAGTAAGGTACACAGAGGATACATACTGTGAAAGCACCACCAGAAAAAGCACAACTGGCAGTTGCTCATTAAGCTGGCTTTGTTTCTCCACTGTCTGCAAACCATGGACAAAAGAGAAGGAAGAGGAGGACAAAGACCTAAGTTTAGGGTAGATTTATGATCAGTTTCAGAATAAACCAACAAAAAGTCAAGCTTGCGAGCAAGTCCTTCAACTGCAATGAAAGAAAAACTCTTCCCTAGATTTCAGTGGATCCTGAAAGACATTTCTCTGGCAAAGGCTGGACATCAAGCAGCGCTGGACTCTTCCCCCAAACTTTTTGAAAATTATGGATTTACATATCTGTAAATGTCAAAGGGTGTACTCTAGCAATGCAGAGCATACTGTGCAAGTGTGAATGCTTTTGCTTTAAACCTGGTGTAAAGAATCTAAACTCAGGAATCTATGTGCACTGATAGACCTCTTTGTCTTTGTGCTGTGTCCGGCAGGGGGGTGAAGAATGTATTTTTTGTTTGTCTGTGGTTGTGTCTGTCTTTTTCATTTCGTTTGGGGGGTTATTTTTGGTCTGACAGCACCAGGGAGCACTTGGTCCTGGGGGAGTTCCGCCCCCAAGGACGATCAGTTGGCTGGAGGTGACAGTAACAAGCTGAGGGGCGGGGCTTGGGGCCTTTATCAGCATGGCGGCAGCCATGCTTCGGTGTACATGGATTCCTGGACATTTTTGGAGGAAAGCTTGGCCAGGAAGACTCCCTCAAGCATCTGGGACACAGCAGCCTTTCCACCTTTGGGTCTGTGAGCGGACTAGGATACCGGAGTCCAAGTCTGGAGCTGGCAACAGCGGGGAGGCGAGCTGAGTCGCGGTGAGTCGCGGTGTTGGGTGGAGATGGCCAGGAGCACGAAAGAAGTAGGAGAAGGAGTCAGACGGCGCGAGGGAGTGAGTGGGCCAGCACAGAAACCTTCTGCGATCCCCAACCGGCAAGTAGGGATGTGGCTAAGCTACCTAGGGTGTGTGTGAGCCAGTCTTGGGCTTAGGGGGGAGATGAGTGGGCTAAGGCTTCTGTGCATGTGTGTGTCCTCGAAGCTCGTAGTCGCGGACGCCAGGGATGGGCCCGTGTCGGTGGTTGGTGGGTTGGATGTGTCATGACTCCAACGCGCTGGGAGAAACCCGTGGTGGAAGAAGGACAAAGGAAATGACAAGAAGCCATATTGGGTCTGGGACCATGTACCAAGAGCACGATGGACTGAGGCGCTGCCAGCCAGGGGGTTTGGATTTTGATTTCTTTAATTTATTTTGGCTGAGAGGGCCTCAGGGTGGCTACCGAGGCCCAGGAACTATTAAGTCTGTTTTGTTTATTTTCTTTATTTTGTCCCCCTTGTCCCTTTTCCCTATTATTTATTGAGGGTGAATGTAGTTCTTGTGTTGTGTGTTTTTTCTCTCTGTTTTGTTCTTTTCCCCCTCGAATTTTTTTTTAATTTTGCTTGCTGTCCTTTTTGCTAGAAGTGTGTGCAGTGACTGTAAGAACTAGACTGCTGTGGGTTCTAGTGTGGGGTGCGGTGTGTTTAACTTCTGCTGTGTTTTGCACGGGTGTGTGGGGTGGGAGGTTCAGACCAGGGGGAGAACCATATATGTATCAGGAACAAAAACCCTTCAATAAAAGGTGTATTGTAAATCAGCCTTGGTGGAGTTTGGCTCTTTTTCATTGCGTGGTGTCCAAGAGATCCAAAGGGGTAAAACAAACTTAAGTGTCAACCAAAATAAATACTGTGGGGTCCTTTTACCCTGGTTCGCCACAGCTAATTTGACGTAGTCGGCAGGATTCTCACCAGGCACAGCAATGAACAAGGACCCTACGGTAGAGGCAGGTTTTCTCCTGGGTGGTTTTCCTGGTTTCTTGGTGGGTTATGGTTGACCAAATTCAGTGGTTCCGTGAAAACGGAATTTAAGGAGTGGAAATGGACTATTGAGGTTGGCATCCGAGCCCAGACTCTCACAGCCATACAGCAGGTCAACTTTGTCCTTAGTGCTCTAGCAGGGGATGCTAGAAGGGAGGTCAAGCTGCTTGCAGAGGGACAGAGAGACACAGCAGTTAAAATCCTTAACTTTTTCTAATGGCTATATGGGAAGGATATAGGACTGGTAAGGCTGAGGGCCGACTTTTATACATGTAAACTACAGCCCGGGGAGAGGGTGGGGTCGTTCATCCTCCATCTCCGGGAGTGTCATTGGAGCCAGAAAGATCTGGTGAAGGAAGGTGAGGATGATGAAATGACCCTGAGGAGCCAACTGATGGCTGGCCTGTATGGTGAGTCCGTGAAGAGCGAGTTGCTGAAGCTGATTCGGAGAGCGAGTCAGCTCACGTTTGTGGAGGCCTGCAAGTAAGCCAAGGAGGTGGAAGAAGAAGCTCTTGGAGAAGGTAGGCCCGCAGAGGTGGATGCACGCCACACGATGGCGTATCGACCCACGAAGCCACCAGGGCAAGCCCAGGGAGTACCCAGAGAAGGGGAAAGCTCGATAGCCTCATTAAGAGAAGAAATCTGGCATGTGAACCTCCTGGAACAGCTGAAGGGCTGTGAGAGTTGTGTCTGGCTGACTTGTGGAGTGAACCAAGGGGGTTGGAACAACCGGTCAGCGTGAAACCACCGCCCTCCCAACGAAGGAAACCGAGACCTGCCAAGCCTGGAGGCTTGCGATGGGACAAACAGGAATGCCTCATCAGCCTCCATTGTGGTGAACCTGGGCACATGGTGTGAGAATGCCCAAGGAGAGAGCACGAAACTGCAAGCAGTTGGGGGGTGCGACCTGAGGGTGAGTCAGGACCAGCGACTGGTGGCCTGAGGGACGTTCTGGTGGGAGATAGCCCCGTCCTCGAGGTGCTGGTTGCTGGGAGGCCAGTCCCATGTATTTTGGATACAGGCTCTCAGGTCACCCTCTTCAGTCACAGCCTGTTCACTCGCTGTGTTGGGGGTGCCAGGGTTAAGGATGCCGCAAAGATTCTGTGACTAACCCTGAAGGCAGTTAACAGGTTGTCTTCCCGTATGTGGGCTATGCGGTGCGGGACTTCATGGTCACCGGAGTGCAGATTCCCCAGGTGGGAATTGTTATCGTGGAGGACCAGCACCTACCAGCCCCATACCAGATCTTGGGGATGATTGTGATTAGGCACTGTTGGGAGGTGTTACAAGCAAGGGGCGGCTCCCAAGAATCATTGTTTAAGACAGCACTCCCCAGGGGTGATACTGCTCCATGTCTGTAACTGGCACCCCTATCCTGTAGAACTCCCGGTACGGTGGCCCCTGGCGAGGGTCACATGACTCGACCCAGACAGAGTGCAACCCCCCCACGAACAAGTGCTTTGCCCCCCTCGAGGTGGTAGAGGTGGAAGTGAGGCCCATGTTTGGGGCCCCCCTGAACAGTTGGAAGTACTGGCAGAGAAGGTGAAGGGGTTGACCCGAGACAAAGAGCAGCAACTGAAGGAGCTGTTGGGCCACTGGAGGGGAGTATTTGCCCAAGATGAGAAGGACCACAGAAAAATGGATGTGGTGTACCACCATATCCTCACAGGCACAGCAGCCCCCATTCGAGAATGTTACCGGCTGGTACCCCCGAGCTTGTACCCTGAGCTGAGGGGCCTCCTGAAGTCTATGTTGGAGGGAGGTGTGGTTAAGGAAATCTCCAGCCCCTAGGCAGCCCCAGTCGTCCTGGTGAAGAAGAAGGATGGCACATGGAGGTTCTGCGTGGATTACGGGAAACTGAACGCAGTGACCCACAAAGACGCGTTCCCTCTTTCCCGCACTGAGGAGTCTCTGACGGGGCTGAAAAAAGCCACCTGGTACTCTACCCTGGACCTGGCAAGTGGCTACTTGCAGGTGATAGTCCACCCGGAGAACAAGGAGAAGACCGCCTTTGCCACCCCCCTAGGCCTATAGCAATTTGAACGTATGCCCTTTAACTTGTGTAACGCCCCTGCCACCTTCCAGAGGCTGATGCAGCGATGGCTAGGTGAGAAAATTCACGACTATTTACTTATTTCTCTTGATGATGTTATCATCTATTCTAGTGATTTCAGGGCTCACTTGCGACATCTTGAGAGTGTGTTTCAGAGACTTGAGGCCCATGGCTTAAAGCTACAGCCGGAGAAGTGTCGACTGTTCCAGCGAGAGGTGCATTACCTGGGCCATGTGGTGAGTCAAGCAGAGGTGATGACGGACCCGGAAAAGACGGAGGTGGTGCAGGGTTGGCCACAGCCAGTAACGGTGAGGGATGTGCAGACTTTTCTGGGGTTTGTCGGCTACTACAAGAGGTTCATCCCAGGGTTTGCCAAGAAGGCCAGGGGCCTTGGAGCAGCGATGGGCTGGCCAGTTGGCCTCGTTTGCCTTTGAGCTGCGCCACAAGCCTGGTAGAGAACACCAGAATGCGGATGCGCTGTCCCGACGAGCAGGGTCAGCGATGATTGGGCAGATCCAGACGAATGAAGAGGGACGGAACAGCAGGTCAGGACCCCGACGTGGCTCAGGTAAGAGAATGGGTGGCCTCTGGGTTTGAGCTGACACTCGAAGAATGAAAGACTTTATCTTGTGTGGGCTAGCACTTGAGGGGGGCAGCGAGAAGACCTGCAGAGCAAGGGCTGCGCTGTCACAGCTTATGGTTAGGAGGGGAAGAGCAGTGGCGAGTTGTAGTCCCCCTTCAAGCAAGAAAAAGTATTTGGGCTGCATATCACAGAGCTCTTGGGCATGTTTGTGGTCGTTGCATGGTGGGGGCTCTGAAGAAATGGGTGTACTGGCCTGGGTTGCGGAGTGATGTCGAGCACTGGCAACAGGACTGTGGAGAGTGCCTGGTAGGTTGCCCCGGGGGAGGTGAGTCTATTCCCTTAGGGGTAGTTGCAACATCATACCCATGGGAAGTGCTCGCAGTGGACTTCCTGTCACTGGGCCGGCCAGAAGACCCATACCCCTACTTGTTAACCGCTGTTGACCTGTTCTCAAGCTTTTGTTTGCAGTGTCCACCAAGGACCAGATGGTGGAGACGGCGGCCAAGGTGATCTGGGAGGAGGTGATACGGCAGTATGGCTGCCCTGAGAAGTTGCTGTCTGATCAAGGCCTGGCGTTTGAGTCCCGGGTGCTCCAAAAGTTGTGTGAGCTGTATGGGTGCACCAAGCTAAGAATGATCCCATATCGACCCCAGGGGAACGGGGCATGTGAATGGTGGAACCAGACTGTGTTGCGGCTACTAAATAAGCTGCCCGTCGGGGAGCAGAGTCAATGGAGGGCGCATCTACCAGAGTTGGTTCAGGCATACAAGTGCTCTCCCCTCAGTAGTACCGGCCTGTCACCCTTTTGGGACTTGTTTGGGCATCAGCACCACCTGCCAGTAGAGCAGCAATGGGAATGAGTATCGAAGATGAAGCAAGGCCAGCGGAAGGTTGGGTGAAGAGGCATCGCTGGCACCTTTGGCAGGCCCAAGAAGTGGTGGAAGCAGGCCGACAGCAGCGACGGGAGGGGGACCCACGCTATCAGGCTAATCACACTCCTAGAACACCAGTGGTCGCTGTGTTTACTATTTAAAACTGGTGCCATATTGCCTTATCTGTTCCTACCATAAGAAAAGAAGCATCTCAAATTCCTTTATATACATGGGCATGTTGTTAGCGCTGCAAAAGCCCCGCCCCCTTGTTACCCTCTTCACCTCTCTCATTTTTTTCTCCTCACCAGCCCAATTACTTCCCATAGTCTATTTAGTATTGTTAGCCCTGTGTTTCAGTCACTGATTGTCTCTATGTTTTCACCTGCATTCCTTAGCTCAGTTTTTGCTGTATTTTGCCTCTATGTTTCCCAGCTCAGCATTTTTCACTGAGTGTTCTGTTCAGCCCTGGTCCGACCTTGTTAATCTCTGTTCCGTTTTCATTCTACTCTGGATTGTTTTGTTTTGTTTTGTTTTCTTTACTCTAAGTTTTCCCCCGTGTTGGTTCAGTTTTCTGTAAATAAACCACAGTTCCACTGTTAGATACCCATATCACATCATTCCACAAGTCTCTGTTTGAAGGAATTCACACCTGCTAAACGACCTCAAGAACTTAAATCGTTATAATTACTTTCTTTCATTAGAAATTACAGATTCTAATAATTGTGATTTGATCATATTTTTGAGACTATTATTAGTCAATGAGTCTGATTTATTTAGTTATTGATGAGGCCTGGTACCCATATAACAAAGCACAGCACTTATAGTTGTTTTAGACTTAGCTTGCTCTCCAGCAGTTTCCTTTTGTGTAGAAATACTAAAGACGTATTCCAATGTCTGCTTTTCTTTTTTTTTCTTTTGCAGTGTGTTTTATTGCACAAACCAATCTCATATCACATCCTTATCATTATCCCACATAGCATATAGTACTGTCTAATCTACTAGTTGCATTCATTTTCTAGACATATGTCACATCACCACTACTTTTACCTTTGGAATAAAACAGTCAGACTTGAATCCAACATCACACCTGTCTCTGTTAGTATGTAAAATAATCAATGGCTCTGTGCCAAGGCAGAGTAGTAGAAGGGCGTGTTGTCTAGCACTGATTCATATTTGTCTGTCGACATTGATGACCAAGAGGTAGTTTCTAAACCTCTTTCCTCAGGTTGTGAATGGGATGACTGGCTCTCACACAGCAAGCAGAAAAAAAACAGGGAATGACACCAAAGCAGCCATATTCTAATTAAAGCTTGGAAGTATTCTAGTAAATTGACTCTACCTAGGTAAGCAGCTCATCACTTGTTAGTTGTATTAATTGTATCTTCACCTCTCCACCTGTAGCACTCAAGCTTTTAACTGACACTTCAAGATGTGGTTACAAATACAGTGGTGCTTGTTCTCGTCCTGTTATACGTGAAGTTTGTACAAAAAACAGGGCAACTCCAGATCAGCATTCCTACACCTGAGGAGGTTTGTTAAAACAGACCTTGTTATCTGAAACAGCTGTCTGCACGGTTGAAGTTTTGTTTTTATAGCTTTTTATAGTTTTAATAGTTTTGTTTTATAGTCACACTGGGTCCCAAACCACATCCAAAAGTCAGCACCACCTTAATAGCTGAATGCGGCTTGAGTGTGCTGAGAGAATTTTTTTGTTTTTGTGTAAACAATTTAGATGACTATTGATGTCTAGTGTCTTTTTTAAAAACAAAGTTAGCCTCGTGGCTGTAGTGCTATCGACTGGTTAACTGGAGTAAGAGGAACATTATGAATTTGTCACCTTTAAGGCATAAGAAAGAAAATCCAAAAAGAATATTTAAAAATACTTGTCCCAGTACTTATGCTCACTGAAACGGCATGTTTGGACAAGACCCTGTAATATCAAAAAGAAAAACTCACATGTCCAAAAGTACAAAAAGACGAAAGGTCACATCATGTTGCAGTACCTGTGAAGGGCACACACATCTCCAGCACAAATTGTTATTTGTTGACCTTTTGTTAGCCTCACTAAGTGCCCTGGTCAGACAGAGACACTGCAGTTGGATTTGAGCAAACGTTTTTAAAAACAAATGAGTGATTTTCTGCCAGCAAATCAATAAACGCAGAGTCACTGTAGGATTTTTCGATAATAAAGAAGTGAAAAAGTGCAGAGATGCCTATACATTTACAAATTCAAGACAAAACCATAAATACTGCCTTCCATTTAGTGAAATTATTCAAGATCTAAGATCCTAATATACTTGTGAAAATAGTAGAGGGATTGCCAGTTTTAGTGTGGCTTTTCAGACTTTTAGAATCTATGCATACTTAGACACTCTTTGTTTTTTCCATTATTGGTCACCATTGTACTGCATACTTAAGTGGTTATTGCCTACAACTGTAAAGGTGTTACCCTTATAACAGTCTCAAAATGTTAGAAAATGATTATTATCTTAAAATATACTGCTCAAAAAATTAAAGGGAACACTTAAACAGTCGTGCTGTTAAGTGTTCCCTTTAATTTTATGAGCAGTATATATTGGAAAAAAAAATTACCAATGGAGTAAGCAGCATTTACTGATTAAGATTTCTTGAAGTATGCAAATTAAATGAAAAAACAGAGCAAAAATATTTATATATATGTAGACATTCAAGGCATGTTTTCTCTGGTCTAGATATTATTCCCTAATTTTAGCTTGGTGTGAGAAATCTCAGTAAGTACATTTTGCTTACCCCATTGGTTATCCTACTGATTAACCCAGACTGTTTTTGTGTTTTTTCAATGTGTGTGTCAGCTTGACCAAATAACCATATATATTCTGTGATTTTACACCTATGGCTACTTTAAAAAGTCAAGAGGAACAGACACTAAGAAGCCATTTTTTGGAGCATCCCAGATCCCCCACCCCACTAAAAGCTTAGCCCCAGGTCCCTAAATCTCTAGTGATATTAATTAGTAATGACTGAAATCGTTAAAACCAATATTTTAAATATATACAAACTGAATTGGAAAAGACAGAAGAACTTCATCATATTGGCACACTCATTTTATTCTTCAGCTTCACATCTGGCCCAGGGAGCGCTGATTAAAATATCAAACTCAAATAATTGATCAGTTGCCACTGATGTTAGGCAATTGAGACTGAGCCTAGCTATTGGCTGATTTCACATAGGAATTAATAATGCTGTCAGGTGTCTCAGGAACTGTAAATCATTCTAGAAAAGCAGAGGGCCACTCTGGGGATTCATGTTTATGACACATTGATTCAATCATGAGGGTAATGATGGATTACTAATGCAAATCATTTGACAGAGCCCCACCGCTGTAGGTGGTCAGGATGTCCATAAATAAATCAGTCAGCCCCGGCAACGCAATCTCAGCTGAGCAACACCTCTCGTCATGTGTGAAAGCAGTACACAGCTCTGTACTCTCTGTTCTTTCTGTATATGTAAATACTGAGTGTGTTTGACAATTAAGAGGTCAACCAAGAAGCATGTGCTCAGACTGTGTCAACTCAAATCAGTTTCGCTCTCAGCCCACTGTAGCCTCTCGAATTATTAATTAGCTGCCAAGGTTCCTATAGCTAAAGTTTATTACAATACAAAAGAAAGTTTGTTAAAAGAACCACTACAGACATCATAGTTCTTTCAAGATCTAATTGTGTTCTACTCGTCACTCGAAAACCTTTGGTGTTTAGAATATTTTCCAAATGACAAACACGAAAGAAAATGCAATCTTCTCTGTGTCACTGGACTTTATCTGTTGCAAAGATACTGATCATCTGCATTTGAAGTAAACCAACTGTAAACACATTATTTTAACATGTCACAAGCAAAATGATATGCTTAAAAATATAAAATGCTACTTAATACTTTCTGTAATTCCCC
>JBBPCX010000135.1:3229225-3245759 GCA_037974365.1 Hydrocynus forskahlii | reverse complement strand
AAAACAAAGGGAGAACAGGAGGGAAAACTAATATTCAGGGGACAGGGACCGGGATAGGCGTGACGGGGACGAGGTGGGCGTCACATTCACACCTTTATTCCCTGCAGTGTTGACTATTGCAACGTGCTCCTCTCTGGGATTCCCCAAAAGTCCATTAGAATGTTCTAGCCAATTAAAATTGCTGCTGCTAGAGTTCTAACCAAAACCAAGAAAAGAGATCACATCACTCCAACCCTCCGGTTCTTGCACTGATCCCAGTTCAATATAGAATTGATTTCAAAGTGTTACACATCGTGTATGTATGTATATGTATGTATGTATGTATTAATAAGCCTGGTTGGTATCTTAGATCTGCAGAAGCTGCTCAGCAAGTGGTGTAAAGAGCTGAAACTGAACATGGTGAAATGGCATTTAGCCACTACGCCGCTCGCTGCTGGAAAAAACTGCATATCAGTATCAAATCTGCATCAACTGTAGCTTTGAAAAGCTGCTAAAAACCACACTATTCCCCTTCTTCGAAATATCTGCACTTTCAGTGTATTCTTGTATTTCTTCTATTTTATTTTTCTCCTATTCCTGTAAAGCACATTGAATGTATATGGTAGTGAACTATATAAATAAAATTGACTTGCCTAGACTTGACAGTATAACAAAGATCAGTTGGAAAAACAGCTAGACACACACCGAGAGATCAGTTAGTGTTCTCATTTAAAACTGTCCAAAGTAAGTTTACCTTAGTGCAATATGGTAAGGTGTATATATATGTATCTCCACTTGTTCAGTGATTAGCCACCAGATTTGGCCTAATCTTGTTATATCCAAGTGATTTATCATTAGCTAAGCAGGGTGCTGGGGATAGCCTGCTGTAGTGCAGCTGTAGCAGTAATCACTAGAGCATGTCTAAATGCCCAGCAGCAAGTACCACACCTGACCGAGCATTCAAAAAAAAGCTGGAGATCTGAGTACAAGTGAGTACAATGGATGACCTGATGACAGTAAGACAAATCATGAGGCTATTCTGCCAACACGGCACAGAATAAATTTTAATTCCATATTTTGCAGAAAATTACGATCATCTATCATGAGTGTTTTCTTCTAAATTGAGGAGTGCAGGCACTTGTTCATTTTTACCATTTTCCAAAACCCACATTAATTACAAGTATTTTTTTCAGTGCCGATGTTCTCTTGGCTACCAAATAAATGTGTGTTTAACAATGCACGTCCCTCTTTTTGTTCTTGTAGTCATAAGGAATATGCAGTTTGAATTACATTATATATGGGGTCATCTGTCTCCTGATGGAAACAATCTGAATGGCAATAACATTGTTGAGGTTAAGGACTTGTGGTTCTACATTATACAGATTCAGATGTTTGTGTCGTATGTGGTCATGTGACCATATAAATCTGAACATGAATATTAACTGTTATTCTCACCACTTCGATCAGCCTGTGAGATCTCACTTCTATGACTGCTGTTATTTTTGCTGTTATATTTGAAATGAAATTCTACAACCCAGACCAAGAGACTCATCCAAAGTGTCTATTGTTTCTCAATCTAAAAAAAGTTTAGATCAGTTTTTTTGTACAACGTGAGACTTCTGCCTGGAAAATAATGGTGATATATTTCCGGACACGACTGAAATGAGCCCCCCTGAATTCAATAGAATATAGTAAGAAAGTAGGTCTGTAATCTTGTCAGATGAGGAAGGAGAAAAACATAATCATGACCAATCCAGATGAAAATAAAATCACAGAGTAGCACCTGTGAAGGACCCCATGTCAATGTAACCCTTGATTAGGGCTATAGATGTCCTTAACAGGTGTTTTTGAGTGTTGAAAAGTAGTCTTTATGTCTGTTTTAATCAGAAGTCAAGCATGTATTAAGTGTATCTTGTACTATGGCTGATTACACTCTCCTGGCTAAAGTAATAATAATAATAATAATAATAATGACAATTTTTGAACTTTAAGTCCCTGAAGAACTTTCACCTATAAAGTTCTTGCTGCAAGGTACCTAGTAACTATTATATTGTAATATGTAGCTGGTATATATACCATTTTATTGGTTCACCTGCTGTTAAATATTCTCACAATGGAAAGAGCAGTTTTTGGTTTAAAAAAAAGAGGAAATAAGAAAAAAATCAGCTGATGGGTGAAAACAGGGTCTCTGTCTGGTACCCATGATGTTCGTATGTTTGAGGAGAGAAAAGCCAAAAAATAATAATAATAAAATAAAATACCAGCAACTCTTACAGTTTCCTGCGGTTGGTCTTAAACATTATTACAGGACAGTTTCAGCACAAGAGCGCCTCAGGTCTAATAGATCATCTGACCTCTGTTAAAGCACCCAGCTTTAACACAAGTTGAGATTTATTATCTCTTTTGCCCAGAGACACTGTTGAACTAAAAGAACTCCCAGATTCTTGTTTCACAGCCTCTCATCCATCAAGCTATAACAAGCAGCCATTCTGGTGTTGCTTCTCGCTGGCAAAGGCTCATTTGAGGGCCATTTATTTGGTCCCAGCAACGTCTTGGCACTGACACTCCAGATCTGATTAAGGTAGCATATTTTTAAATAAACATTCATCCATGGCCAGATAAGAAGATGGAGATGTTTGATGGAGACAGGGCTGATGAGTCACAATACATGTCACAAGTATATGGGCTATCTGTAGGTACAGCTACCTTGTATCTATATTCATAAACATGGAGAAGGTCTCAAAAGGAAAAAGGTTAGATTAGAACTCAGATTTGATCTGTCTCTCCCTCTCTCTCACTCTCTCTCTCTCTCTCTCGTTCTCTCCCACTGATATCAGGATCATGAGACAAGGTTGTAGTCTGCCAAAGATTAGCTCAAAAATGTTCCCCCTTTTTGGGTCTCTGATGCAAAGAGATCTATTTTGTGGTGTATAATTCAGCAATGTGCCACTCTTTGTTTGGCCTACGATGGCTGTTGCTGGTTGATCCTTGAATTCTCTCAACAGCCCTTATTCAATTTGTTGGATACAAAGGAGCAGGCAAATGTCAGTCAGAGAGATATATCTCTAGAGAATTTGAGGCTAAGACTCTTTCTGTTCATCTTGTCGATCTCTGCAGGCGATCAGGTACACTGTGTGTCCAAAAGTTCGTCGAGCCCTGCTTTCCTTCTGAACACAGGTGTATTATTAGAGAGTCTGTCACCCCTGTGCTGGAACTCAAACACTTCAGGGAACACAGGTCCACCACTCCACAGACCAATGCTGGGGGGCTTTATACCCCTCTAACTGATGCTTGGCTTTGGGTAAGGTGACCTGCTCCAAAGCCTCCAATTCTATTGGCAATGTTTTACAATGGAGATTGAACAGCCGAGCAGACATGTGTGCACCTTAAAGCAGCTGAAAACCTTATTTAGAATTAGCGTCTGGATATCTTTGGGCATATGGTGGACATTAATCCATGGAGAGAGGAGAAGCTGGATATGTTTATTGTTCACTGTTTATTGTTTATATGAGCCCTGCTGTTTCTCCTCGGGCCTGAAAACTAGAAAATGATGGTGAGTGATGTTTATCGGTTTAGGGATGTAGGTGCCTCCAGTTTCAATGAGTGTTGGTTGTGGATTTTTGTTTTCAGCCAGTATATTTTGTACTGTACTCCAAAGCATTTGCTGCTGCATTGTGATCAGCCCATTGGAACTGATATGGCTTCTGAATAAGTTACAGTTCCATTTATATAAATATGGTCAATGAAAGAGGATGCTTTTATATCTTTGTTACAAGGGCATATTATAGTTGCTTGACTCACCATCTGTTTCAGGACAGGATATTGGATGTGTACTTACCTTTGTTTTAATGGACAAAAATCAGTCCGAATGCTGTATTCTATGTTTACATCACATGCTTTGCCAAGCATTGTAGTTGTTGAAAGTAGCATTTGAGCTCAAGGGTCTCTTTTTGAGGTAAAAGAGCCTGCAGCCATAGTACCTCAATTTCACCAGATATCATATATTTTAAGTCTAGGTCTTTCAATATATTCTAGGTCTCTCAATATATTTTAAGTCTAGGTGTAGACATAATTGCATCATTAAAGGTATTGTTAAGAGATATGAAACAATGATGGGTATCCAGTAATAGATATCATTCACTTCTAATGTTCAGAATTGTCACCTCTAAACTTTTCTTTGGTAGTTCCTCAATCGTTAATATCCACAATTAATAAATGCAACATCCATTTGTATTCTGTTGTCCTGTGTATGTGTTGTCCGTGTATGTATGTCCGTTGATAAATGTTCTTCTCTTACCTTGCCGATTGATTAGTTTGTTAGCAACACCCTTTCCTTTTAGATGTTTATTGATGACAAGCACAGCCTCACAGGATAGAAAATACTCTCTGTTAGTACAGTACTCATAGCTTCAATGCCCATATAATGTTACACCAGAGTCAGCAAATACAGACCCACTATTATAGTCCAACACATTCATTTAGCAACGGAAGCGATTCTGTTCATGTTCAGCTTCATAATAGCTTTTGCGATTGCTTTGTATTCTAAAATGTCAAAAACGAAGTTTTTAATTTATGTTCCCTATTGTTTCTACCCTACTTATAGATGTGTATGCATTCCTTGTTCCATTCTCTTAACAATACAATAAAATTAAACTAATCTACAAACTAAGCAGCGGGATCTTATTGAAGCATATAACCCATATGGATCCTGTGCTTTGGGTGAATAGGCTCTTTTTTACTGGCACAAAACAAATGTGATGGTAATTAGGTAGATTTATGAGAAACCCTCCCTCTGCTCTGATTGCATAGTGCCATAAAATTAGCAAGGAGAAACAATAGCTAGCTCGTTTTGTACTTTAAATGGAGAAATCAAGCATAAAAAATGTTCTGTTTAATGACCCACACCAGTGTCTGTCAGGCTTAAACAGCATAATTAGCACTTCTCTCCATCTACAAGAACATTCGTCTTCTCCGCAGCAAGCTTTTGTCAATAGACGACCCAGCTCAGGACCTAATGAAGCTTGTAAAGGGTTCTTCACTGCAAGGGTTCTTCACCACAAGGGTTCTGAGATATCCTGTTTGGTCTGCCCTAAACAAACAGCATGCTGAGGTTCAGGCACATTCGGGCCACAATGGAGCCGGAACCAGAGTGAGCTCCAGATTTCCTGTCTGTTCCTGGCTGAACCAGAGTGAGCCTGGATTTCCTGTCTGTTTCTTATTAGTTAAATCTGTTTAAAAATCCCAGAGTGGCTCTGCAAGAGTGGTATTAAGGGCTGGTTTAAAGCACTGTGGACAGATTGAGTCTTGTATGCAGATTGCACAGGAGCCCGTCTCTCGGGAGTCAATGTATTGATAAATGGATGAAATACATCTAACCCTCCAATTTTAAAAAGAGGAAAAAAAACACCCTGTAAACAAAATGAGTAATTCTGTAAACTCAAGACACAAAGGGAAAAGTGCTAGACTGTTAGAATTTCTCTGAATTTCTATTAGGCTCTATGATGACAACACATGGGAAGCTACTGAAAACTGACCTTTTCAGATCAATTTCTTCATAACCTGAACCACATAACATGAGGAATATACTGGGTGTTAATAGTCTGCCATTACCTTAGGAGACTCCTCATTTAATTCCTTATTATGGTGACCCACGGCATTTAGTGTGTTGCACAGGCTCATCAGTACGTTCATAATCTAATACATAGAGTTCAGTGGAAGGGTTATAGTTTTTGTACCACTATATTGTGTTCCAAGCCAGAAAAGCGTACCACATGTTTTCCTAGGGGATGAAACAGTACAGTGTTTTTCTGGCCAGAATATGGAGTTATAGGCTGTAGCAACACCGACAGAACGGCCAAAGGAAAATGTACCTTTCTGGATAAATATACAGATGTTAACAGAGTATACATTAAAGACCTTTAAAATACCATTCTCCAGAATAGTGAATGTAGATGGGTGTCTAACAGACAAGCTGAACATTTTTACACCTGCTTCGAGGTGGTAGCTAACAGTGCGAGTGAGGCTCACAGCACTTATATTGCTAATGGCAGTATGCATGCGGAGTGTGTCAGAGTAGGAAACACTTCCACTGTCTCAGACAAAGATATGAAGAAGTCTTTCGGGAGAGTGAACACCAGGAAAGCAGTGGGACCATGTGGCATTTCAGGAGGGGCCTTTAGAGCCTACGCTGACCAGCTAGCACCTGTGTTCACAGTCATATTCAACCTCTGCCTGACACACTCAGTAATTCCCTCATGCTTTAAACAGTCCATTATCGTTCCTGCCTAAACGAAATCCCAACCTACCTGCCTCAGGCACTGTCGCCCAGTGGCCCTGACCCAGTTGTGATGAAGTGCTTTGAAATGCAAGTCAGAGACTTCATTACCTGACACCCTTGAACCCTTATGGATCACATACCATCCCAGTCGCTCAACAGATAAAGCCATCATGCACCTACTGCGCACAGGCCCAATCCACCTGGACAGCAGGAAGTGTGTTGCTGTTTTTTGACTACAGATCAGCATGTAAGACTAGAATCCTCTCCAAATCACCAACAAGTTGGAGAATCTGGAAGTGCAATCGTGTACCGGTGGATTTCCAGCTTCCAGACACGAACACCTCCAGCAGTATGGGTAGGCAAAAATCTAACTTTCCTTTGTCCTGAGCCCCCTTGCTGTACTCATTGCACACCTATGACTGTGTGGTCACGACCAAAATTGTCACATGAGCTGACAACACTGCAGTGCTGGGCCTGATATCTGATAGAATTAGACACAGAATCAGAAAACTATTGATCCCGGAGGAAATTGCACAAACACAGAGAGATACAGAGACAAGAACTATATCATATAAAATATTTAATAAAAACTCTGCAGAAAAAAACTCAATATGAAATACCCAATGTTATACATGCATGTGCTGGGTATTGAGAATATTATTGCAGATAATGGAGATCAGTAGTACATAAGTAATACTGACATAAGTAGAGATATTCACATGGCAAGACTATTGAACAAAATCAGATATTGCACGTGATGAAATGATCTAGCACCCGTTTAGTAAACTTCACATGATATCGCACATGGTAAGACTATTGCGCATTGTTGCGTCGATCGGCCTGGAGGTGTGACAGCGGCTGCGCTGCCACACTGCTCCGTGTGTGTGTGTGTAATAGCCAGTGCGCGCTGCTTCGGTCACGTGACGGCACGCGCCCTGCTCCACAACGTGCCTCCACAGGTGAGCGAAATCAGACTGATTAGCAGCACGCGCCACAAATTCCAAACAATGAGAGAGACTCGGTCATTCCACTGCAGGCAGCAGAGCTGGGGACAGCGTGCACGTGCACTGAGGAGGCACACAAGCAAACGCACGGGAAAAAGGACTCAGAAGGGCTATCGGTTTTTCACCCACCTTCCTTCCTTTCAATTCATTTGGATAAATAAACCTGAGAAAAGAGAGTGAAATCCTGTGCCTGAAGTCCTTCCCTTTTCAAGTGTGGGAAGCCGTGCCGTTGCAAATACACTTGACACGCATAATGAGACATTGCACAAGATAATGTCTCATGTTTTAGCACCCAATAAAAACACAATAATGATGATGAGAAGGCCCACCTGAAGGAGATCAGAAGCCTGGAGAACCAATTCCACAAACTTTATTTCAGTGTCAGACAAAGGAGTGGACTTTAGCATGGAGCAGGAGAGGAGCCACAACCCTGTTAGAATCCACAGTGCCCCAGGGGAAGGACTGGTCAGTTTCAGATACCTTGGTGTTCACATCACCCCGTGTTGGTCCTGTCACATTAATACCCCTGTGGAGAAGGCCTGCCAGCATCTTTACCACAAAACACGCTTATGGGACCTTAAACAGCTTTCTACAGCGACAGGAAGCCCCACGGCCGAGTTTGGGAACAGCAAAAAAGCAGGATTGGCAGGATCCCCAGAGGGTGGTTCGATCAACTGATAGATAACCATCTGAACTGAGCTCTATCTACAGCAAGCTGTGCTGGATCAAGGCCAGAAAGATAATGAAGGACTTCAACCATCCTAACAATAGACTTTTCAGGGAAATGCTGCTGCTCCCTCAAGGCCAGCACAGAGAGAAAGAGAAGGAGTTTCTTTCCTCAACAAGGACAGTAACTAAGACTACTTGTACATATATAGACGCATACTGTACATACAGACTGCACAATGTAAGGATCTATCACTACACTGTCTCTCTCTATCCATCTGGAATTTTGAGGGTCACAGCACCACAAGAACATGAAACATAATAAACACACACTGCAATTTATTTTTAAATCAGCATCTCTGAGTATGACAACCATTCCATGCCAGTGTCTGTTAAATTCCTACACAAGCACCTCATTCTGCTTTATGAGGTGCTGATTACTGATGACCTGAATCACATCTTATTTAATGAGGAAAAGTATAAAAACACTGCTGTAATCTACACTCTCCTCTTGCAATGAGACCAGTTGGATGGTAAAACACTACTAGAAGTTTGTTAAATTATTGCCATTTTGTTTAAGAGTGTACAAGAAATTTGTTTTTGTTGAATTATTCAAGTTCTGTAAACTCTGCATCATTTCTTATTTTGAAGTATTGTCATTTCCTTTAAAGCATGCTTTAATAAACAGTATTTTTGTTTTCAAATTAGGAGAAATATTCTCAGCAGTTCTTAAAAAGGCAAAGCTGTTCAGTTCAATATTTATAAAAGATAAAACCTAAGACACTGCACATTATTGCAGCTGTATTTACACATACAGGGTAAAGACATCAGGACACTAATAAAACAAAGTGCAAACATCAACTCAAACATTACTGTTAGTGGTGTATGGGGTATGTACACGTGCAAAATACAACTACCTTGTACAGGAGCATCTTAGCAAAGGGAGCAAATCAAATGTAGATGGTGTTGCAAGCTGTAAACTGTCACAACCCTCTTTACTGTCTCCTCCACCTCAGGTACGAAAGATGGCCCTGACTGGCACCCCTACACATGAGTGTGGCTCCAGACTCCTGTGGAACTATCACAGATCCCCAGACGTGACAGGAGCTCCACATTAACATGCAGATGTATGCAAATGTAATCATACATTTACCAGGTTTTGATTCACACCGCTTTTCATGCGCAACCTTGGTTATTAGAAAACTATGATAACGATCACTGTCAGTGCGTTGTCACATGTTTGAAAGGATGCCGCGAGAGGGAAAAGGCCATGCTATCCACTTGGCTGGCGGTGGGATTGATTTAACAGTCCTCCTTGTTTATGAAAACAAATATTTCACACCTGCCAGTTACAAGTGCAATCTCTCACTCCAAAACTGCTAAGTGAGTTTGAACTGCAGCGCCACCATCCCACTCTGATTCTGCCTGCCTGCTTATCTGCTGATTTCTGTCTCTCAGAGGAAAAACACCTGAAAATTCACGTACATCTTCAACATGGCCTGCTATATTCCATAGCTAATCAGTGCTAGCAGGCCCAGCACTGGTAGAGCAGGGTATTGTGGGAATAAAGGCTGCTCTCTTTGCTGGCAGAAGCTTGTGGCTCCAGACAGCAGCATGTGGTGCTGCAGAAGGTGAACACATACTTGAGCCAGGAGCTTGATGAGGTAAACCAATCAATAAACAATTTCTCTCTCTCTCTCTCTCTCTCTCTCTCTCTCTCTTGCTCTCTCTTTCTTGCTTTCTTTCACTTTCTTTCCCTCTCCGTCCCTCATTCTTGCTCTTCTCTCTCTCTCCTTCTCTTTCTTTGTCTTATTCTTGCTGTTTCTTTTTCACTTTCTCATTCTAGCCTTTCTTCTTTCTCTCTCTCTTTCATTCTTCATTCTGCTTTTGTTCTCTGTCTCACTTTCTTGGTCTTTCTTTCTTTCTTCCCTTCTTTCTCTTTCTTTCTTTCTTTCTTTCTACTTTCTCCCTCTCGTATTCTCTCTCTTTCCCTCTCTCTTGCTCTTCTTTCTGTCTTGCACTCTCTTACTGTCTCTCATTCATGCATTTTCTATCCGTCTTTTACTTTCTCTTACTCTCTCTATTCCATACAGCCTCTCCCATCTTCTCTTTCTTTCTCATTGTCTGTCTGTCTGTCTTAAAGGGAAAATTCACACATTTTTCAACATTTTTGCATAAGTACACTTCGGGATGCTTGAAACTTTGCTTTATAATACTTTTGCAGTAAAGTTTCTTTGCCTGATATATGTGATTTTATATTTGTATAACTTTCTCTATCATGGCCATGCATTTTTAGTGTCCTGCCATGTCGGTTCCCTAGCTTTTCTCTGGCTCTACCCATTGGTCGTGCCTCAGGTCTCAACACCCCTCCTATCCCAGCGTTTCTCTTTTCTGAGTCAGTATCTTCCTGTTTGTTCAGCATTGGTCCGTGTTGTGCATTATGGAGTCTTATGTTTGTGGTTGCTGCTTGTGCTACTTTTATGTTCTTGGATGTTTCTCGTTTTCTCTTCCACTAGGTTTTCCGTGTAAGTCTCTGTGTTTCTTTTCTTAGTTAACTTGTTGTTAGGTCCCTGTTCTCAACCATTTTTCTAGTTGTTTTACTTTTCTTTTCTTTAGCTCTTCTGTTTTAATGGAAAGTCCTACTCTTCGTGCTATTAAAATGGACTCTAAAAGTTGCACTTTCTTCCAGCCTCTATGCATTATACCTTACACTCATCAACTCTAATTTCATCAAGTTTCAGCTAAAAACAGTGGAGTTAAATTCTTGATTGCCCTACACAAAATTATCCAGTCAGAATGTTGGTTTTTGCTTTTAAGTAGATATAGCTAAGTGAGCTCTGTAATTAAATAGGGCTCCATATGCTCGTCTTGCCATGCCATTTTAACCACTAATGTAATTTGGAATTGACAGTGGAGTCAACCAATGTTTTGATTTACTCTCAGTCTAGACCTTCTGGGGCTCCTAGTCAACACAGTTTTGTTTGTGACCCTCTCGTTTTCTTATTAGGCAGAAAAGAAGTCATAAACAGGAATTAAATATTGGAGCCAGGTGAATAATTCAACACAAATCATGGATTTCCTGTACTTTTATGCTTTCTGATGAACTAACAGGGTGTTGATGAATGAATGAGAGAACTCAGTTGAGGGCACATTGCACCAGTTTAGGATTTTGCCATTTGAACCCACTGTGCATTAAGTCAAGCATCAACTAAGACACATTTCCCCCGTATAATCCCCTCTAATTAGTCTGAGATAACAGATGAATGACGCAGCGACGCGAGAGAGGCTTTTGTTCCACTCCACCGATGGCCTACTACTTTAAGCCTCTCAGAAACTCTCTCATCTTCTTCTCCCTCTTCTTCTTCCCTCTACTTCCTCTCCCCTCTCAGTCCATTTCCCCTTTTAGTTCTGCTATCTCCTCAACACAATGTCACTTATTACTCACCGCACACACACACACACATACGCTCCTCACATAGCTCTTATGTCTCTCGTTCCTTTTCCTGACACATCCTCACATTCTGTCCCTTCCTCCTCTCAAGCATGTCCTCTCCCTATTTCCCTTTCCATCCTGTCCATTCTATCGACTCTAATTGGCCCATTTACTTTTCTGCTGTTCTCCCAGCCCACTGCGTAGAGAACTGAATTTCCCTCTCACTACTGTAGTCCAAGAGTTTAATTTGGTATGTGGGTGTTGTCAAAGCATCAGGTTTCGTTTTCATCCTTTTGTAATGGCACAAAATTAACTCAGTTAATGACAGCCCGTCGTCAAAAACAAGCTAAACTCAATGTATTAAATAAACCACTAATGCAATGAGTGATATTTCAGAATAAAACAAATGGATAAGCTGCATATTTTTTTTCTACACTGTGTTTTGGGGGGGGGGAATTCTCAGTTTTTTTCTCAGGTTGGCTGAGGGGGATTTTGATGTGTGTTTGGAATCATTATCCTCCTGAAAAGTCCACCCACGGCCAAGTTTCAGCCTCCTAGGCAGACAGATTTTTGGCCAAAATCTCCTGGTACTTAGTGAATAATGCCATGGTTTTCGTAAGAGCCCCTGGACTCTCTGCTTTTGACTTGTTTGAGCTTCCAACTCTTTACCCATGTTGAAAGGAATTTACATATATGTAACCTCATATTTATATCCCAGAAAAAATAAAAGACCATGGACAAAATGGACATGGAGTTCCTAGAGACCAGGGTCCCCCCCCCCCAAATATTGTGCAAAATATTGTTTGGGGGTGCAAATAATCTTGTTTTGTTCAAAATATGCTGCTAAAAAAGTAGTATTCTCATAGGAATGATCTCTCTTAGATATGGGGAAAAAAATTCCAAACGTTTTCATGGAACATTTTAATTGTTTTATGTATTGTTTATCTTATTTGACTGATTTTACCCAGTTTCATGAGGGGTGCCAATAATTCTGGAATTGACCTTATCTTCACCCATTTTAGTCAGTTTAATTGTTAAATCGTCATATAAAATACATGATGACTGTTCAAATATATGATAAATTAAATGATGACTGTTTTAAACAGTTTAGCACATCAGAAGAGGGAAAAACAAAGTGAGTGGGCTTGCATTGGGAAACTTGATACCCTATCATTATTATTATGTATATTTGTATTATCCTGACTCCTGTTAGTGACATATCAGTGTCCATGACTATAGAGACCATAGGCCAGTGTGTGATGTGTGGTGCCGTAGACAGTTATTTGCATTCACACCGCCTGGCTTTGTCACGCACATCTGGCTGCCCTTCCTATTCGAGATGGATGAAGTGTTGTTTCTGAGTGGCTCAATATGAAGGAGCAGTGTAGAGGTTAAACAGATTGCTTTCCCTTTGAGGACACATAATCGTTTACAAGCACCAGTGTTTCTACAGCCCGCTGTGGTGCATTCACAAGTAGGAGAATCCCTGTGCATAGGCAGTTTGTACTACATATCCTTTTATAATTGTCTAGGTCACTGATGACAAGTATTATCAATAACAGTAATTTTATTATTATACTTCAACTATTAGGCTGACTGTAATGGTCTTGTAAAGTTAAAGTTTCGTTTGAATATAATTGCACTGTTAAAAGCAAGAACTGACCAAAAAAGAACCAAAGAAACCTCAGCTCTGTTTCTAGTACATTTTCCAACTACTTGAGGCAAGTGGAACCGTCACCACTCTAAAGCCCCAAAGCCGCTAGTTTGCTCACATTATTGGTTTCTTATGATGAAATACTGCACAGTCATATTCGAGTGTAAAAATATGAGGTACTACTGAGATGCCGATATAAAATTTGAGCAGATTTCAGATGTGTTATAAAAGACAGAGGTGAACAGCCTAAAATATCATTAGTTGGTACCAAACTGGAAATGTGCTTTCAGTCACTTAAGCAGCTTTATAACTGTCTAGGACAATCGAATCCTCTGCGCTTTTTAAATTGCCCGCTGGTCCAGTACCGAAAGGCCTGTCTTTATTTTTTGGTACCGTTTCAAGTTTGGTAGCAGCAGGACCTGATGACACACACACACATAGTTACTAACGGTACTACACCAACTGTTGAACATTTTCTTCCAATAAGTCCTCCTGAGACATTATTTTTTAAGAGTTATAATACAAATTTTAAACAGCAGAGCAGAGACCCGAAAACACAGTGAGCTGGCCATCTGGGAAGTCTTCAGACCAGTGGGTGTGATGATGAATGCTGGGCAGAATACTGGATCATAGTAGACTGATCACCACTGTGGCCCCAGGTCACCACCTTATCCCGGATCTGCAATCGCTGTGTCCTCTCGCTCAAGTGTCCTCAACTGGTTTGGCTGATTTCGAGCCCCCATGTGCTCCTCCCCCAGCCAAGAGCAACTGGTGTTCAAAAGCTCTGTCGGAGAGTATGTTTCATGTGGCTGTGGACTAGAGAACTCCAAACTATTCCTCACTGTACCTACTCTGTTCAACGGCCAATCTGTTCAACAGTGATTAAGAAGGCCTTCTAAATCTTCTCTCTCACTCTTTGGGTCGACTAGGGGAGGATAGGTCCCCCTTTTGAGGGTTTCTTCCTCCATCTCAGACCAGTTGGTGTTTTAATGCATAAGCATTAAACTGTGTGTGTGTGATTGGGTACTGTTGGTACCAAACTTAAGAAGCCAGTCCCTTCAGTACTGGACCAGCAGGTAATGTAAAAAGCACAGTTCCAGGTTTCTGGTACTGCAAGGTTAAGGTTTCGTTTATATTGAACGGTGATAAATTGCTTGAGTAACTGCTGGTGTGTATCATAACACATGGTGTGTGATTGCAGATGACACATCTGACAGGCAGCAGTGTGACGGGTGAGCCCATAAAAACATCGCAGTGGGTCTTCATATTGATTTATTTATATGAGGCCCCATGACACACACTTGGTTACAAATATTACCACACCAACTGCTGAACATTGGGAAAAAAAAGTCTTCTCTTCTGTAACGCACCTTTGATCCAGTCGTCTGTCCAGTATTCATCAGCGTCGCACTGGTCTGAAGACTTCCCAGATGGCCAGCTCACTATGCTTTGGGTCTCTGCTCTGCTCGTTATAACCTGTATAATAACTCTCAAAAAAAAAGTCTCAGGGGGATTCAGTTCATTTCCATTTGTGCTTCAGCATGAGATTTATTTATTTCTCAATCTGTTTAACTTTTGCTATTGTTTGGCAACTCTGGGTTGGTTTTACAGAACATTTCGATTTATTCAGTGTTCAGTCATGCTGTTCCCTGAGCAAATTAATTCTCAGTAATCCTCACATACACTGTGGGGAGGTTGTGAAGATGTGTTTCATTTACAGATTACTGATTGAAGCTGTTATCAGAAACATAAATGAATATACACTCTTCCTAAAGCAGTGCAGATACTCTTCCTTTCAATCATATTATTTTTGAAAGGCATGGAAGCGCCAGTCTTTGCTAAATGACCATTTTATTGATGGTGCATGTTCATATTTGTTAAAGATGTACAGACATCTGCAAAAATTTGAGCTGTTGTTGACATTATGTACATTTTTGAAGTGCAAAAAGTATTAAGCTATTGAAAACATACTCCTGCATATTTTAGTGCACAGTATGTGCAATTGGTAACATATTGGGAGGAAAATGAAAACAAACTGTGGCCTTATGGTTTATGGTTTGATCTGTTAAATCATAGAAATATGTTAAATCCATAGAAATTGCACCACTGTGATTAATTAGAATAATACGTTTTTTAAAAAAGTCATGATTAAACAGAATGAATAAACAAATAAATATATTAAATAAATGCTCAGACTATGTTATGCAACATATACACAATAACTACTGAAGTTAACCACTTCCTACCCTGTGTTCCATTACTGTGTGCGCTCTGTTTGCAGTTAAGCCCTTTAAACGACAGTGGAGTTCTGGGAGAGCTGTTACACTGAAAAAAAACGATGCAGTGAATCTACTTGACTCAAATATGTTTGCACATGAAACAAATATATTGAATCAACCCACCAATATTGTCTTTCAGTCCACTTTTATCAGTAGTAATTGTGTTGATGTATTTTTATACATGTGGAATCTGTGCACAAATTCAGTGCATCACGTTTTTCAGTGTAGTCAGAAGAACTTTTCTGTAAGTGAAGAGCAGTATTTGTGCAGTGTTGAATCATACATGTTTACCTTCCGATCTCCTCACAGCACACCACACACTAAAGCCTCTTGCCATGGCTGTATGAGATTTATTCACAAACAACAGAGCAGCAACACAAGCTGAACTGTTACATCACATCAGTGTGAACATCAATATAAAACTGGTCCCACGAACAGACACGAGTGCAAGGCCTTGTAGAGGATAAGAGGATAAAGCTCAGAGGATGAGCAACAGGTAAAATAGTTGCAGCAGAAGCTCTTACCACATAGAACATGGTCTCTGTCATAAGTGCAAAGTAGTAGTAGTATTGTTATTATAATTAATATGATTACTATGATATTGTTTTATTATTATTAATAGTATTGTCAGTATACATTGTTGTTGTTCTTCTTCTTCTTACATTTATTTATTTATTTATTTATTTATTTATTATTATTATTATTATTATTGCAAAATTATCACAAACCCTCTATTCTGGAACAGCTTTGACCTGGTTCTTCATTTTATGTTCACCTGTTCGAAACCTATCTAGCTTTAGAATTCACAGCAGTGCTTTTCCAGTTTGTTGGCAATTTGTGGTCGTTTTCATGCTCTGTTGTATTATGCTCTTATGCTTGTTTTCTGTGATTTGTTTGCATATATCTCCTACACATAATAAGAACCACTCTTTGAACAACAACGGATCACTCAGACAGCTCTTTCAGTTGTAAGGGTTCTGTATGTAACCTTGACTTTTCTAACGAAGCATCATAGATTCCACCCTTTTTTAGGGTGTGAGATAGTTGCGAAATTATTAGAATGAAAAAAGTAAATCTGTCAGAAACTTCTTAGAGTTAATATTGAAATAAAATCAATTATTTCCAGCAGTGGATTGATTTAATTACAAGATAAGATAAGGTAATATAAGATAAGATAACCTACATAAGTATGTATGTACACACTACATATATGTATATATAATATATGTAAGAACACTGTGG
>JBBPCX010000135.1:3198569-3229125 GCA_037974365.1 Hydrocynus forskahlii | reverse complement strand
TATATATACTGCGTAGAGATATATAGAAAGAGTGAAGAGAGAGAAATTAGTTTTGTCATTGTTTTAGATTGTGATTTTTCATCAGTTTTTTTCATTAGATTACTAAATTGCTCATAGTGCAATGTTATGCAATATTATAGCACTCATGTAAAATAACTAAAAGTGTAATTTTTCAACACATTTAATCACAAATATGAAACTCGGTAGCTGAACACAAAGAAAGTGTCTATAAAGTAGTGGAGATAATATAATCTGTATGTTTTGAATAAAACGAGTGGTTAGTACCATGCTGGGTGATGGGGGAGGGGGAGGGCAGCATGAGGAAGGATTTGCATATAGAAACAGAAGTTTTCAATCCCACAGAGGTGAAGACCCAGATAGGCCGGAAGCGGTTAGCGCAGTAGGATGCCAGTCTGAAGAAACTCTAGAAGCTTAGTTGTTTTGAAGGCATCAAAGGGAAAGAACAGCGGAGATCTGAAGCAATCGCCCTCAGCTTTCCACACCAGTTTGCCCAGCCTTGTCGGATTTCGTTCTGAAAGACCCACACAGCCCACGGCCCTAAGAGCTCAGCTCTGCAGCCTGACTCTCCTGCTGCTAGCAGTGGCCTTCAGCTGTCAGAACAGAGGAAGATATTGTTCTGAATATCTGTTTCCAACCATGCATAAAAGCTTGCCTTTGGTACATCAGCTGAGTCTACGCAGATAGCGAAGAGACTGCTCAATCAAGAGCACTATTTTCATACACAGCATCTCAGCTAATACTTTACTTAAGAGCTGGTAATTAGGAAACAAAAGAGGGGAATTATTAGCTTTCTTGTCCTGTGTTCTGATTCATAAAGATCACATAGAGGCTCATAAATCTACTTTACCGTATCCTCTCATGTTACCCACCATTGTGATAAACTCTTTCTAATGATTTAGCCAAAGCGTCCACAAAGACGTGGCCGATTTATTTTCAATGTCACCCACTTGTCCCATTATTGTTGTTTTGTTTTTTACTCTCTCCTGTATATGATTAGTGATATCATGCCCTTCAGCAAAGCACTTAAATCGAAATCTCCTGGAGTGCAGCTCTGCCACTACACTCCTCAAAGGATAAGTGTGTTTGTAATTGGGAATATTCTCAAAGACAATGGTGAAGTAAAGGAACCACACAAAGACACTATTAAGGAACACATGAGAAATAATTAGCCTCTGGTATTCATGTAAGCAACAGTGGTAATGACTTACTCACTCGGGATGCGCGTGAAAATACCACAGTTTCAGAAATCTCAAGTCAAGTCAAGTAGGTTTATTGTCATTGAACCTGCTGAGTTGTTTGTTTAAAGCAGAAAAATCAGTGTGAATGTCTCAGAACAGAACTGGTGCAACCCAGCTGTGCAGCTTGATTGACCATCATCTCCAGGTCGACCAGAGGAGGATGGGTCCCCTTCTTGAGTCTTGGTTCCTCACGAGGTTTCTTCCTCCAGTTTTAGGGAGTTTGTTTTAGGGAGTTTTAGGGAGCCCCTGTCACTTCTGGCTCTTCCAAATGAGTTCCACCACCAGAAATGCTGCTGATAATTACAGACTCTAACTGAGCCTAAGTTCTACCAGAGGAGGATAAAATCACTTGTTTGCTCCTGAGGTTTCTTCCTCCAGCTTTAAGGAGTTTTTCCTTGTCGCCCTTGGTTTGCTCGTGAAAGCCCTGGACTCTTGGTTTCTGTGACACCGCTTTGTGACAATGTCAGTTGTGAAAAGTGCCATATAAATAAATTTGACCTGACTTCATAAATTAAACCACAAATAAATGAGTGTGCAATAAGAGAATAACATCTCTAAAGGAAGTAGTTTAAACCTGAACATAGTATAAATGCCACAGCTACAGGAATAAAAGTTTTGAGAATCTCTGTGATCATACTGGTCCAGTTTCCCTGTTTATTTTTTCTGTGCGACTGAGATTAAGGTACCTTAATGTCTGGACACAGTTAAATAGAATCAGAATCAGAAAAATGCATTGATCCCAGAAGAAACTGCTTATGTTATGACTGCACAGACAAGAACATAATATAATTAAATCATTCCTTCATTTTCTGTTACCACTTAATCCTTACTAGGGTCATGAGTACCTGGAGCCTATCCTGGGGCCAACAGGCATGAGGTAGAGACTCAGCCTGGGCCAGGCACCAGCCCACCGCAGGGCACTCATACACACACACACACACACACACACACACACACACACCATTCACTCACACACTCTCACCTACAACCAGTATAGAATCCCCAATTTACTTGACGTGTATGCTTTTGGACTGTGGGAGAAACTGGAGACCCCAGAGGAAACCCACGCCACCACGAGGAGACCATACCAACTCCACACACACAAGAGCAGGACCCGGATTCAAACCCCCAACCCTGGAGGCGTGAGGCGACAGTGCTATCCACAGCACCAGCAGGGGTGCACAATATTAAAAATAAAGTCTAAAGTAAAAGTCAAATTAAAACTGCAGAAAAATACTCTATGTAATAGACTATGCTATATACACAAAATGCTGGGGTATGATCAATAGACCATATTCATTTAGGTTTTTCAGAAGCTAATCAGTTTCCTGAGAAGAACCAGGCGCTGTCTTGCATTGTCACAGATGTACCACACATTGTGAGCTCAAAATTAATTCCAATTTACACATATTTGAAGTGAGAGACTTGCTTCACCTTCCAGAGCAGGTGCTTCACTGCCCAACATGGAGGTCTGGCAGCACCTAAAGAAAAAATTTCCAAAACTACTGGCTCATTCATTGTGCGTATCAGTCTTGCTTTGTAGACCTTTACACAGTCGAAAGCACCCTCGGTACTGTCCTTTTCTCAGAGCTTCCAACACCAGCAGCAGTCGCCAGCATTGCTTTTTTCCTGAAGGGTTTCAAAAACAGGGACAGTGGTTCAAAAACAAGACAAGAGATAATCTACGATTAACCAGCAGTGTGTAAATGTAAATGACCTCATTTGCATACTAAGGAATGAAATAAACATTTGTTTATTACTTTGATTTCACGTTACTCTCTTTTACTCATTCATTTTAACAGTTTTGCAGTGAGTCTGCTTACGAATGTGATAGAACACTCATTAAAATCTCTCTCACGCACACACACACGCAAATACACTCACGCGACATTAAGATCGACGTGTCATAATTCATTCGCTCACTCATTCATTCATTCACTTGCTCATAAATGTATTCGTTCAACCACTCATTGACTCGTTCATTTTTAGTTTTGCAGTGTGAGTCTGCTCATTAGAATCTGTCACACACACACACTGACTGCTGTCACTAATTAACCATCAACTTCGACGTGTTAGAAAAAACAAAGCGTGAAACTTTCTTAACCGAAACACTTTAACCCACTCCATCCCAGTCCCTGTAGAGGTCGCTATGAAGCAGGTTCACTCCTCTCCCTACCCGTATTCCCTCATCCGCGTAATCTCCCATTATGATTTGCTAGCTGCTTGCGTTACGAGCTGTGAACCAATCATAGTGCAGACTGCTGTGCCGTTTTAGCCAACCATGTGCCAGAAGGCGGGACTATTGTTTCGAAAACGGGTGGGAAGAAAAATAAAACACACCAACACGCACCACGTGCCGTCCTCCAGGTTCCCATGATGCCTCGTGTTTGTGTCCATTGACAGTCCTCCGTTTGCCTAGTAACCGAGCAGAAGTTGGAGATGTGGGACGTTTGGGAGTTTTTCTGCTAAAAGTGAGTATACTGATGATATTTATCATATGTTCTGTCTTGTCTCGTCTGCAGAAAACAACGACAGGCGTCGGTCTCTTTTTAAACGGCTCCTTTCTTGATAAAACCAGGAAAGAGCACTGCAGCTTGTTAGCAACGCAGCTAACTAACAACTAACTTTACCAGCAGGGGAGGATGAGGAGTTGGTGTGTTTCTCTGTGTTTTTGGTATAAAGGACCACACATTGGCTGTGCAGTGTTGTTTCTTTTTGCTTTCCCAGCCCCACGCCCCCAGAGTCAAGGATGCACTGCATGAACATGCAGGGACCTTGTTCTTCTTTTGTCTTCTCAGCTTGGTTTCTTGTCTCAGTGTGTCCTCTCTAGATATTATTGCTCATATTTACTCTGCATGGCTTACTCCCAGCCCTCTTTTTCGCCTTTTTGAAGTTAATGGCTATAAACACTATGTGGACGAAATTATTGGGACACTGGAGGTAAGAAACCAATAAGGGGCAATCTTAATGCGTCAGAATACCAGGACATTTTGGACAACACCATGCTTCCAACTTTGTGGACACAGTGTCTGGGGTAGACCCTTTTTTATTCTGCGACCTAACTAAAAAGGGTCAAATTAAACAAATGTGGCAGTAGTATTATGCTTGACCACTTAAGGAAATTTGATGAATATTACAAATCTGACCCAAGCGGGCCAGATGCTGCACCGGAAGGGAGGAAATAACCCTTTTTATTCCAGCATGACTGTGCCCCAGTGCACAAAGCGAGTTCCATAAAGACTTGGCTGGATGAGTTCAGTGTGGAAGAACTTGACTGGCCCGCACAGAGTCCTGACCTCAACCCCATCCAACACCTTGTGGATGAACTGTAACGGAGATTACGAGCCAGGCCTTCTTGTCCAACATCAGTGCCTGACCTCTTAAATGCTTAACGACACGCATTCCCACAGAGACTCCAAAATCTTGTGGAAACCCTTCCAAGTAGAGTAGAAGGTGTTATAACTGCAAATGGGACCAACTTCATATTAAAGTCTATGTGAATTTGAAGTCTATGTGAATTTGAATACAATGTCATTAATGTCACTGTGGGTGTAATGTTCAGGTGTCCCAATACTTTTGAACATGAAGTGTATGTGACTGAAGCGAAACAGTTAAAAATAGACTTCCCGCATTAAAAAAGGAAAGTAAAGTGGAAACCTGCACTTATGTTATAGTGTCTCACCGTGTAGGTCATGCAGCTCTGGTACATGGCTGAGACTATAGCGCTGCAGTGAGAGGAGCTACTTTAAGTCATGTGCTAACACACACGTTCCAGTGAATGAACTCGGCTTGCCTAAGGTGCCCCGTTGCTGAAACGAGTGTTCAGTTACACACACACACACAGTTTGTGTAATCTGTAGAAAAGTGAAAGCGTGGGACACTCTGGAGCAGCTGCACAAGTTTCAAGGCCACCATGCCCAGTGCTAAGTGTCATCTAGAGGGGTGTAAAGCCCCCCAGCACTGGCCTGTGGAGCAGTGGAATGACTGAGCTCCATTCAATATCCTTGATGTGGGCTTGAGTACCATTTTTATACATTGAATACAGTCAAATCCTTACAGCAGTGTTCCAACATCCAGTGTAAAGCTCTTCTGGGAGAGTAAAGGCTGCTATAGAAACAGAGAGGGGCACAATTAAGACCCTTGATTTCAAGAGAACCAGTTGATGAACAAATATGTAGTCTAGAAAGTTTCTGAAGTGTATTGTACTTGCCAAACTGGTCTTAGGTGATGGCATCAGAGTTATTCCAGCAATGCTGAGAGAGAGCACACTTGGGGAAGCACTCGTAGCTTCATCTGGCTGTTTTTCAAATTTCCTCATTCATGCTGCATCAACTCCATAAAAACTGCATTGCTGAGTAAATGTTTTTAGTAAATATCCTGATAAACAAGGCCAAATAATAGAAGATCAAATACACTGACTGTTTATTCATTACTGCTGATAGCTAAGTGAGAAGCTTTATCACTGAGATGGCAAAACCAAACTGGAATAAAACTTGGAGAGGGGAGATTTTGATTATAGGTTATGCCATTTATTTTGAATCCAAAGACAGTGAAGCATGGATTGTTTTTTTCCATCATCAAATTTTTAAAAAAATCTGAGTATGACAACCATTCCATGCCAGTGTCTGTTAAATTCCTACACAAGCACCTCATTCTGCTTCATGAGGTACTGATTAGTGATCACCTGAATCAGATCTTATTTAATAAGTAAAAGTATAAAAACACTGCTGTAATCAACACTCTCCTCTCACAATGAGACGAGTTGGATGGCAAAACACTACTAGAAGTTCGTCAAAGGTAATTATTGCCATTTTGTTTAAGAGTGAACAGGAGAATTGTTTTCTTTGAATTATTCAAGTTCTGTAAACACTGCATCATTTCTCTTATTTTGACGTTTTGTCACTTCCTTTAAAATGATGCTTTAAAAAACAATATTTTTATTTGGAAATTAGGAGAAATATTGCCAGCAGTTCTTAAACACTAAGGCAAAGCTGATCCATTCAATACTTGCTCCTATAAGAGATAAAACCTTTTTTTTCCCCACATATATTTCTGTACAGTATTGCATAAACTAGTTAAAAGTAAAATATTGTGAACAGTGATGTTTTAAGATAAAGAGGAAAGTAGCATGAAATAACACTGAGCCATGTATCCCATGAACTGTCTGGCACACTAGCATTCAACTGTCAAACGGAAAAAGTGTACATTCTGGTCTTCTTGGGCCTGAATTTACAGGAAATAATCACTATTTAGTACCGGTTCTAATATTGGTCAGAAAAGTCACCGTTATACACTACCGGTCAAAAATTTTAGACCACCCCATTTTTTTTGTGTTGAAATTCAAGCAGTTCATTGTTCATTCTGCAGAAAGTTCTTCCCAACTATGTTGCATAAGTTCCCATAAGTGTGCAGCACTTATAGGTTGCTTTGCTTTCACTCTTCTGTCCAGTTCATCCTGAAGCAGCTCGATGGGCTTTAAGTCTGGAGACTTCTGGCCACTCCACATTTCCCAGCTTACTATCTTGTTCTGTTTTCTAAGGTAGTTCTGGCAGAGCTTGGACTTATGTTCTGGGTCACTATCTTGCTGTAGGACGAACCCGACCAACCAGGCACATGCCAGAGGTCCTGCATGGAGCTACAGAATTATTTCCCACTTCTGGGTAACCTTACCATTTTTAAACCTCTCACAGTTCAGCACTGTCCTTTGTACCATTTCATGATATTCAATGGACTTGAACTGTTTGAATTTCATAAAAAAAAAAAAAGCTGTTCTAAAACTTTTGACCGGTAGTGTATATTTCCCCCAAACTGTTCAGCCAAACGTCACACACTTTTCCAATTATGTTCTCTGTACTGAGTGCAACGCTGAACCTACCCGAGCTTGTTTTTTGGGAATGCAACCTTAGGGTTCCTGAAGGCAGCGTGAGGCCTGAAAGCCAGACTTATGGCTCATGAGTGTAATTTTTGGGAAGAATTTTCATGCTGGGCAGGAATAGGTTTGACATGTTTAGCCGGAATGTATCCTAGCATGATTTGGGATTGCTTGTCACCTCAGGTGTCTTATTATTCTTAATCTTTCCTCACCCTGCCGGGCGTCTCAGTGTGCTGCTTTTGCATTCTGCTTTTTCATTAGTTTTTATACTTCCGTGCTTCCTCAGTATTTTTAGAGTGCAACGTGTGTGTCAGCACTTCATAAACGTCGTGTCCATAGCGATTCATGTGAAAATTTTTGTATCCTAGCAACACACGAGAAGAACACTATCACTTGCTGATACGAGCGCGTGGCTGTCGGCGAGGTGTCGGCGAGACTCTCTGAACTGACGTGCAGCTGTTTACGCGCTGCCAGATCAAAGACTGGTCCTACAGTTTCACGGAGGATCACACTGTTCGTACGTGAAGCAGGATAGTCAAGTTTCTTCAATGTTAGATTGAGTTCTCCAGTATATAAGAAATCGGTGGATGGGCCTTTTATCTTTTTCATAGTGAATTATTAGTGTGATTGTGTGTTCTTAAGTTTTATTTTTATTATTCCTTTTTGAGCTGGAAGTTGGTGCCTCTTTTTCTCCTACAGGTTTTGAAAAATTGGCATGGTTCCAGAGGAGAAGCGTCCGTTAATACCCCCTTCAGCTAATCGATCAAATGATCAGGGACCAAGTATTGGTTGTTTAAAAAATAGATTTTTGTGGACGAGTCCCCTCTGTGATAAACAGAGAGCGAGAAAGAGAGGACATTCAAGTCTCCTTTAAAAAGTATTTTGCAGAGTCTGGATGTGGATAAGGAGGCCAGAAACAGACAAAACGTGAATAAACCCAAACTTTAGAGTCCAAATAAATGGACACTAAAGCTCAGGGCAGTTATATAAAAATAAGACGTGTGTTGGGGTTATGTTTGTTGGGTGTCTACAAACACTGTATTTATATCAACCACGCAATCACACTTTGCATTTTCTTGTGGAAATACATCTAATTGTACAAAATTACTTTTATTTTACAAAATTACCTTTATGCCCTTCACTGTTTAGTTTTGGTCTTACTTTCAAGCTATGCAGGTTGAGAAGGCCAATCAAATGGTGAAGGGGGTCCTTTTTTGCAGGTAGACCTTTCTTTGTCCTGCATTATATTAGAAAGGCCAGGCTGGCTATCTTAGAGGGAGCGACAGTCTGATTTAGTTGTGCTTCAAGTAGCCCAATACGTGGTTAGCGCGATAGGAGTAATAGCCGGCGAATTCTTCTTCTGGATAGCCTTTCTGCAGTAATGTGTCCATTTCCCAGGTGAAGGCAGGCACGTGTGAATGTCTGAAACAAGAGAAAATCAGGCTGCTCATCAGAGAAACAGGAGCGAGGCCATTCCATTCCACCTCATAGAACTGTTAGTTACAGCCAGATTAAAGACTCGAGCGCTGCTTTCTGTTTTGCACTGCTTTCAGACTGCCGACTGATCAACTGTTAATGTACTCACAGATCTCTAGCCCTGTTAAAAATAGTATTCATTCCAAGCATTCAGTACAAACCTGATTGTAATCTATGTACATAAATGTCATTTCTAAATCTTTCTAAAATTTCTAATTATGCATAATTACCATTACACTTTTTTGACCAGTGCTGTGTAAACAATCCTTTTATCAGTTACAGATGAGAAAATGTCATTCCATTCATTCACAACACTCTGCTTTCAAGAACCTAGACAGCAGTAATAGTAGGGAGCAATTTACAATGTGTTTTTGTGTTTATTTTAACTGTTCTGTAATTTGTATAGATTTATAGAGATTATATTTCATATCCTATATGAATGAGATAAACGTGTCAGTCTGTTATCTCTGTGTTCTGGTCCATATCAGACTGCAGCAACAGACTGTAGATGCAGCTTCACTTTGAATGTCACAACTAGAGCCAAACAAATAAATTGCTTTTAATCTTTCAAAACAACAGGGAGTTTTACCAGGGAATGATCTTTTTTCATAAACATGTAGCCTTTAGCCTTTATGTGATTATGACATGATTTTGAATAGCGTACAGTTAGATAATGACAATCTCGATCATTGATGTCTGTTAAACTCTGTGGGTGTCAGTTCACATAACTGTTCTTTATATTTTGGTTTTATGTCTACTCACACGTGTTTGTTGAACGATGTTAATGTATCTACATAAAATAATTTAACTAATCTTCAAATTCTTCATTTAATTGAAATGACCAGTTTATGCTTTAGGCATCAGTCACAAGGCATTATTTAGCTGTTACCGTATCAGGCCTAGAAATGTTATGTTGGTACCTCGATTATGGTCCTGATTTTGTTAGTTGTTTGTTTTGTTTGTTTTTTTTAATGAAAGAATCAGGATGTTTGGCCTCCATTAGCTCAAATTGTACCTTATGCGTCTGCTCTCTATCTCCTGCTCATTAACAATTCTGTGATGCATGCCAGGCCTTAAAAGCTCATCTCAAGATGCCTCACAGCTGAGGTCTACATCAAACCTTGTTTGAAATATTTATTGCAGTATGGGACTTGCCACATATCTGAAACCACCTGCCACAGGCTATACCGTCATCCCGAGTCTCCTTGATCCGTTAGTTTCATTTTAGGTTTGGTCTCGCTTTAGTGTCTCCTGGCCCTTCTCCTGTGATTATTTTTTCCCCCCTCCTTCTTGTTCAAGGTGCTTGGGTAACCTTAATAATTCCAGTCCTGAAGAGCCGTGTTTCTCACGCACCCAATTCGGCCCTACAAGAGTCGAGAGAAGCAATTGGCCCACTAGGACTGGAATTGCCTGTATAAGAAGACATTAAGTGCATAGTTCATTTGCTGCTATTGCTGATGATGAATGAAATAAAAGGAGAAAATTGTGGTGATGAGAACTGGTCGCCACAAACGTTTATACTTTGCTTGCTGTATTAGCAGGTTTTGCATTTGTTCATTCAAACTGTTTGATTATTAATTGCAGAGGCTGTTGCTTTTCCTTATATGTGGTGAAACTTTTTTTGTGTGATCAAAAGTTTTTATTGATTTTAACAAAAGTGGAAGTGCAGTAGCAGGCATTTCAGAAAGCACTCTAACAAAGTGAAAATGGCAGAGCATATTTCAGCAGACATAAATTGTACATAATATTCCATTCATTTACAGTCGCTTCTCCAGTGATGCATTTTGGATTAGAAGCTTTTCCAGGCATTCACCATTTCTGGCCGTGCTCTCTTCAGTCTTGCCGTGGTGACTTCTAAATGGACAATGTTCATTAGACTGTGGGCCCAAAAAGACTTTGTTCATCCCAGGTGTAAACCAATGTTTAGTGATTGTTTTCTTTGCCACAGTAAATCCAGCGATTGCCATTTTGTATTGAGTAAGCTTTAAGTTAACATCAGAGGAGTCATTAAGAAGACAGAGGGCAGGGTTGGGTACACAGTAGGTCTCTAATAAATCAAATAAACTTGAGTTCACATCCAAAATTTGCACACAATTGGACAGTTCCAAAACATATGTAGAAAAGTCCCTGGGCTGTTGCTATTACATATGTGGCAGTAGATTGGAGCCCCATCCGAAATCTCTTATAGGGTGTAATATATCCTCTGTGAATAGTTTTGTAGTTGATCAACTGATAAGCTACATTCTTAGATGTTATATCTAGATTAGACAGCAACTTCTTCCAATTTAAATCTATGTTTGTGCTTTCTAGCTCTTCGTCCCAAATGGATTGAATGGATAAAGGCTTCTTTTTATGCTCAATAAGTGTAATGTACATTATAGAAACTGAGGGTCTACCCACCATTGGGTGTGAAGAGAGAGGGGAATTCCATTGTATGCGGTGAAACTCTTGAAAATGCAGCGTAGTTGTTTGTATGTGGACAGAGTTTTTACCCCAGTGAGCATGTATTTCACTTTCCGAAGTTAGAATCCCACCAAAACAATCAGTAACTCTATAAGTCGGTGCTCCCAGAGCTTCGCCAGGGAAAGCTGTGTCACAGTCCGATTGTTTACAGACTACATGCCATGTGCTTTTGTTTCCCTTAATCCAATCTGCTGTGTAAAAGACCTCAAATGCAGCACCAGCAGCAGCAGCTAGGAACATTCTCCCAAAAGATTCCGACTGAGGCTTTAATTGCATGTAGGCCGATCTCCCTGAGTAGATAATTCAAATGGAACAGACAAGCGCCACCGCGCTTCAAACAGGTCTAAAATGTGGCCTGAATGAGCTTCTAAAAATCCATTCGCTTTTGTTCTCATCACACCTCTTGTGTAATCCTTTTGTTATTTGTTTGTAAATTTCTCTCTTAGAAAGCTGTCACTGGGCATTTCCAGGTGGCTTATGTAATTTGAACACGCCACTCTCTCTCCTCTCTTCTTTTTCATGTCCAAAGCAAAGAAATAGAAATGGACCGGCCTTTCTCTCTTGGCATTACGCTGATAAGGTAATCAATGAACCATGGTTCATCGTTGAATGAAAGATGTCTCTGTGTGTATGTTGAATATTAATAAGCCTCCTGTCACTGGCAAATTCATTGTACAGTCCTTGGCATTTGAAATTTGCTCTCACCTTGATAATAATAGTTTTGACATATTAATTTTACACTGAAAAAAGAAGACAGGCCTAAGCCTTTTTGGTATTTAATTTTGCTCATGCTTTTCTTCTGCTTTTCGCCAGTTTTGCTCAAGCATGACAAGATGACAAAACAGCCCTTAATGCAGAACTCAACAAATAGTTTATGCAGGGTGCCGTATTGGTCATTCTAGGCTTACACATGGTTTCTTTATTAAACGGTGAAGAGCCCTCATCATGTCAGTTTTGTAAAATGGCCTTGTCAGTGAAACACATTTTACTTTGTTCTGCTGTGAATAACACAAAGCAACAATTTTACTGCCAAAGTACCACCACATACAGTTTTGGAATTGTTTGTTTATTTAAGTCTCTTGTTTTAAAAGAAACAACAGTTTCTAAAAAGTTACGACAGTCTCAACATACGACTTTTTGAGTTTACGGCGCTCACTCCAATAAAAACGTTTAAAAAATGGAGATGTGAGAGTTCAGCGTACACCATTAGCTTTGTACTTATGGACTACACGGGCGAATTTGTTTGGTTGTGCGTGAATACGCAGTAACGCGACATATGAGTGAGGGAGATGGTGCCCCCAGTACAGTACAGAACAGTATATTTATGGCCTTTTACTTTTCTGTGTTTTAATGTTCTAGATTACGATTTTACAACTTTGTTAGGACCGGTAAGTGACTGAGTCTTGGGTGTGTTTCGACACTGTCGAAGGAACGGAACTATGTTGTACCTTCTTGCCATGACATAACTATTGTTGCTGATGTGGCTTTAAAATGAAACTGCTACTACTACTACTACCACTACAAAATGACCAAACCATGAAAGCACTTGATAAGCAGAAATTTCATATGAGTCGTATCCAAAACTTGGATGTTGAATGGGAATTTAGCAGCACTGAAAAGGTTGTAATGAAATGCTCGAGTCTACATTTAGTCTTATGTATAGTTTACATACATATATGTATATTTTTACAGTACAGATGTCCATATTTATATTCCTAGATTTTATACTGTAGATTTTTTGACTGTACATTTGAACATTCTATTTTATACTGTACTGTGACATAGTATTTTATTCTCTTCTATTCTTTTTCCTTAATTTTTGCTGCTCTTTGTACTGTCCACTTTCTGCCGTGACCAAGCAAATTTCCCACTTGTGGGACTAATAAAGGTTTATCTTATCTCACCGTTAGAGATGTGTAAATATAATTTGCTCTGCTGAAATGTCAGTGAGACAAGAAATAGTAATGAGTGTGCAGAGCTCCATATATGACACTTGTGCAAGTGTCTCGGAGGTATGCCTTTGACATATAGGCAATAAGGCAGCGGCAGCAGCGTGCACACTTTCTGACAGAAATGCACTGTACCATTACACATGTAAGCTCTGGGAAGACATTTATTCTGTGCCATGCTTATGGATGGTAGATTCTTTAGAAATGGCTGGACCTCAGAGAGGTTGGATAGATTAGTGAGTTATTACATCTTTTATTTATGAACTTTGAGGTCCCACAGGCTCGAAACTGAATCTGAGAGCAAGCCTTGGAGCGAGCTTTCATTAATGTCTACATGTTCTTATACCTAATTCTGTATTAGAGTCATGAATGAATGAATTGATGACTGTTTGTAAACACAGGTAAAAATGAGGGTAATCGTTTTATTCTTTATTCCTAATGATGGACATTAGGGGATATTGTGCAAGCCAGTACTTAAACGGTCCTAATGGACATTTATTAATGTGCACATGGAACAAAAAAGCTCATCAGTACTGTGAAAGGCTTCACAGATGTCATTGTAATAAAGAAGGATGAAGGTGGTCCAGATGTTATGCTCTTTTGATACCTTATACTGGCCAGCAGAAATAAGCAGCTGTTTCTCTTTCTTCTAGCTGCTGTGTGGATCCGGGCCCATGTCAGGCTGTCATGTAAGTTCTCTGGTTCTTTTCCCATGAGAAGTTCTGCACACACTTATCTAGATTGACTAAGACAAGCTCTGTTCAGTAGCTTTTCCATCCGTCTGGTTTCTTAAGTGGTGCCCTCTTTGTACTGATGGGCTGGACACAAACCTGCCTTTTTCTGTGTGCTATTGATGTGCAATCAAGAGTTCCTGGTGAAATTATTGTTGTTCCTTGCATTGGCTGGGGTTTATCGATTTGTCCCAGTTTTCTCGGTTTTGGAGTTTGTATCAGATTTGAAATAGGTTTAAATAATTAAGAAAATGAAGCAAATATGTTGATACTCCAGGATGCCTCCAGGATACTCCAGGACTTAAAAACATATTTTTAAGCCAGATAAATAAATAATCGCCATGTATATTTAGTGTGAAGCTTTTTTAGTGTCAAACTTGTAGTTTCTAAGAGCATGTCGTTAGCTATGCTCTTGGTTTGTGTTATTAAAGTGCTCTGGGACGGTCCAGAAAGTTTACATCCGTATTTTGGCTTTCCAAGATAGATCTTGTAGCGGCATGACGCGGTTTGTCGTAACAGGAGTAGCCCGTGTCTTAGAAAACACTTCTCAAGTCGAACTGATTCGAACATGTCAGCAGTGAATGGTCCAGGAACATGTGCGGCGTGATTTTTGGCTGGAATCTATTATTTATTTTACCTCTTGGCTACTCTTTAACTGAATACTCTGCAGGCAGTTTGTCCAGGGCTGAAATTCAACTTGAAGTGTACAGCGCTGCCATGCAGATTGTTTAAAAAGGAGCGGTGTGATAAGTAAGCTGGGTGGCAGGGGCAGACCTGGTGGAAATGCCTCTAATGTGGATGAGGCGGAAATGGTTCAAACAATGAAATAAAGATTAGAGATCATCGTCTGCTTTTAAATTCTGGCATTTTCTGCATGCCTTTTACCGCCCTCCCGCTCTTTCTCTCTGCATTCTGTGTTTGTTGACGCTTATTAGAGCATCGTTCTTTAATGTCCATGCCTGTGATCCTACTTCAGCAGCCTATTTTTACTGTCTTTCTCATCTCGGACCGAAAGAAGCTGCCGAACCTGACCTCAGTCAAATCTGTTTTCGACTGCCTCAGGGCACATTCGTGTATTTTTGCAGGGACCATTACAGTGCTGAAACAATAGCCCAATTTAGACAGCATTTATTTTCTCTTCTTGCCTACTGTTGTTTTTTTCGCTCGTCCCTGTTGTTTCTTTGAGCAGTGTCTTTCATCACAGAAGACTTTGTTGACCCTCAAGGGCAGTGGGGAAATGAGAAAAGATGTAGATGGGAAAAGATGCCACCTTCACCAATCAATAGGGCTGTTTGGTAGTCTATGCTTGTCTGTCAGAGGAGCCTGCTATCTCTGTCCCTGTGCAAAACAACAGACACTCTCTGAATATTGAGGTTTTTTGAGGATGCGATGCCTGGCCACAACTGATCTCATCAACACCAGGGCGTGACCAATGAATCAGTTGGTCAATAATATCCATGGATTATGTTCTTGAATTTTTTGGTCGCAGCATAAATTCTGCTCAGAAGATGCCAGTGTTTAAAGGAGGCACCCACCGATATTTATTATTATTACTAATAATGAGATTTAAATAAAGTGGTTTGATGTCCATTGCAGAGAATGGATGTCTACAGAGCAAACATTTATTGACCAAAGTGAAAGTGTAGACGTGTGCAGACCAGTAAATCTAGACATGTCTTTGGAGCTGTATATGTAATATTGATTAAATAGTTACAGATATGAAAAAATAAGTTTCCTTTTGGGCACTTTTTTGCCTTACACTGCCCTGCAGGTACATTTCCATCATGAATGGGTTAAAAAAAATAGGCCCACCCCCCCTCCAAATTTTAGGCCAAAACATCTCTCACATCTTTTTTGAAAAAGATGTCTCTGGGATCAGGCAATATATTTATAATCATTTCTTGAAATACTTTTCTTTAATGTGATTTTAGAGGCATTAAACACTTCTTAATCAGTTTTCTTACACTTCTTTGGACCTTGGTGGGGTTTTCCAGAATTATGTATTTCATGTTAAAACACCCAGAATTATTATATATTTGGAAATTGATTTCAAAAGAAAATCAGACCTATTAGAGAAATTCCCCTTTGATGGCTTGTTTTATTGTAACATACACAATTTTTTTTTACTTTTAGGCCCTAATCAACAGGTGTAATGACGTTAAAGTCAAGGCAAGCAGAATGTGATCGCAGGATCCGAAAGGTTTAATGCAAAAGAGCAAGTGGCAAACACAGAGTAAAATATGAGGGTATTTATACCAATTAAGGAAATTAGAACAGCTGGGCGGGGGCGGAGACAGAAACTAGACAGGTGAACAAGATAACGAGGGGCGAGGCTAAGACCCCAACATATTTACATGGAACTGACATGAAAACAAAGGCACATGGAGAATGTAAACAACAACACAGACCAGAAAACAGGGAGAAGACAGAACATTACAAAAAAGCCAGAAAACAGGGAAAGGACGGGGAGAACGTTACAACAGGGACATCGACTATACACTGCCATCAATACTGTCTGGGGTCTCTTTCCTCTTACAGCCATTTATCCTCCATGCCAGTCCATCCATTCTGCTTCTGCAGTCTAACTGTCCTGCTGTTTATTGCAGAGACGTACTGATTGAGAAATGGAGCGGCGTCCATCCTAATGGTCTCTGAGTCACAAAGTGGCCAAGAGTTCTCTGAACTGGTAAGTCAGTGCCGTTGGATTAGTTCTGCGTCCTCAAAGTGATCACATGCTGAACCTTGGCCTGTTTCATGTAGTCATACGGTGCCTCCCTTTTTCCATATCTTTGTTCTCATGCCAGTCACATTCTTCTTATTGTCTAATTTCACACAGTTGAAATAATAAGCCTTGCTGGCATGACAAGTCAATCTGCATAATTCTGTGTGAGGTCGCTTAGGTCTTTGCATACAATCATGCTGATTTGTTTGCCACGGCTTTGTTAAAACATATTTATATGCAGATGAAGACATTTAGCTGGCATTAAATCATAACCACTCATTCACTAGAGGGCTCAAGTCACGTAGCCACCATTTTGCCTCCATAAAATTCCCCGTTTCCTCATGTTTTGTAAAGTTTAGCCATTTTAAGGTGTTTTTTGATGCAGGAAATGGGAGGGGGGTTGACAGTGTACTGGTTTCCTGAAGGCTTAAACATAGCAACGTTCAAAGACGCATGCTCCGACTGTAGACGTTCACTCAAATAGAAGAGATGTTGTGTGTGTGTGTGTGTGTGTGTGTGTGTGTGCGCGTGCCTTTTCTATTTTAAACATGTGAAATGCAGGTTTAGACGCAAATCTTTGTACTTTGTTAACTGAACCATTTCTCTTTTTATTTAGTTAAGTAGTTAATTTTGGTAAATCAGGCTGTTCAGATTCTCCACATATTAGAAACCTCCAAGTATTGGAAACATTTTTTCCTTTAATGTATATATTTTAGATATTTAGATATATCTTTCCTCAGCGTTTTGTCCATACATGTTTTTTTAAAAAAAATAGTCAGAAAACCTTTGCTCTGCCTGTGGAAAAATGAGTGTATGTGAGGTGACTTCTTTCAAAATATAATAATACTAATAATAATGATAAACCAAAAAACTAAACTCTCAGATATGGAGGAAAAGACTGGACGTTTTAGAAGTGATATTATGCTTTACATTTCTTTTTTTATTAAACAGCAGAGGGTGGTAGTTGTCAAGAACATGCATGCAAAAACGTCTCTGGTCTTGTGTAGGTTGCGCAAATTGGCTGTTGATTGACAGCAGAGTGGGATGGAAGGTAACAAATTACACCAACTCTTGTTAGGTGAGAACATAGTTTTTCTATAATATTACCTTATATTAAATTAAATCAGGACTTTGTTTTATTTGTTCATTTATGTTAAAGTACTACTTTAACTTTTAATGACTGTTACAGGGCAAAACAGATGTGCCTTTTCAGCTTGTAATCAATCAAATCCCAGCAATGCACAGATCCTAAACACAGCAGGTGGGTCCAGAACTGAGACGCAGGGAGGGGTTATTTCCACAGTTTCTCATTCATTTTCAAACATAATATTAAAAGATTTTGTATCCAATGAATATGAAAACAGTATAATATGATGTGAAATAGGTCTTTATGTTAAAAGTTTGAGCTGGGTGAGTTTATCAAGTGGGGGATCTATTATGGAATATTATGTGGTCGCCTCATGGTGGTTGCCTCATGGGTGTGACATAACATGGGACCCAGGTTTATTATTGTATCTTTTATGGGTTGTTCCTTTACTTTTATGGAAGATCCAGGACCCTCCTCCAGTCCCTTTAATTCAAACCCTGCATGAAACCTTGAATGCTACATTTGATTAACAGATACCAACAGTAGACCAACTAAACATATTCCTCCCATTTACACTGCTCTCTCACTGTTTTGTGGTGTGGGAGTTTCCTAATAAGTGGCACTGATAGAAAGAGGTGAATAATCAGGACCAGGCGGGGGTTCCTCCGGATCAAGAAGTTTGCTGTGGGCGCAATATGATGGGCGAGTGGTGGGATTAGTGGGATGTTTTTGATTTGTCGACCGTTGCAGGCACTTTTCCTCTGTCATCCGGGTGTTTGGGTTTTTTGACCAGTGTGGAACTTTTGTTTTGTTGACGGGATTTGGGTTTGTTTTGTTGACCCCTGCGGCCGCTATCACTTTTGTGAATGGGAGGGTGGAGTGTTTACCAGTGGAAATGCTCAGCAAATACCTTCAACAAAACTACACAGGACAGTTGGTCCATGACAGCTAAGAGCTACACACATCACTGAACAAGTCTGGTTTAGGCAGTTGTGCATCTGTGGAACAAATTAGTCTGATCCGTTGAGACCCCACCTTGCAGCTTGGATCTTCTGTGAATGTCTGGATGCCAGATACCACAGCACACCTTCAGATCTTGTGGAGTCCAAGCTTCAACAGGTCAGAGCTGTTTGGGCATCATGAGGAGGACCAACACAATATTAGGCAGGTGGATTTAATGTCATTGCTTATTGGCATATACAGTGAAAAAGTGGATACCATGTAATTCCGCCAGTCTTTTTTTTTCTTCCTAAAGGCACTTTTCCATAGGCATACAGGAGCCGTGCTGTACCTAAACTGCACTGCAATGGTACGGCACTTGCAGCACGCTTTGAATTTCCAGTGTATAAGGTGTCTCTGATGGGTCAGGAGCACAGTTTCCTCCAAAACCGTGTCCATGGAGTCGAACCAGCGGAAAGTTTTTCTGTCTGAGCTGTGTTTATATATATATATATAGTGGTTTGGTGTTCACATATGACCTGTATGCCCTGGGGAGTGTACTTTTTATCAGTGTTTACGTACTGATTCAGACTTTTTTTTTTTGATACAGCTCCATTATGTTTGTGTGAGAAACTGCCCCAGCACAAAATCTTTAGAAAAAACAAGGCAGTCTGATGTTTTTTTTTCACTCTTTTCTGTCTGTTTACCATTGTTGTAAAAAGATAATTTCTCTTTACCTGTCTGGAGTTTCTGTGTTACGACAGTAATGAATTATCCCTTTCCTCAACTGTTTGTTTTTACTCAACTTTAACACAAGATGAGTTAAGATATCTGTATGCTCAGTTAATCTGTACCATTAAATTCCTCTGTCTCTCATTTCATTTTAGTAAGTTTCTTGTTCTCTCTCCCTCTGTGTGTGTGTGTGTGTGTGTGTTCCGAGTTATTGTAACTCTGGACACAGTTATTGTAATCAGGTTAGCAGGTTACATTTGGGATATGGCAGTGATGAAGTGACAAGGGCAGAGCTTCAGTCACTTCATCATATTGTCACTTTATCATTGCACAAAAAGTGTCACTTTCTTGTGTCATAGCACTCACTCTCCTCCCCCGCCCAAAGTGCCCCTCCTGTTTCTGAGTATTTTTGATCATTCTAAGAGGAAGCTAAGTGTGGGGTTATCTGAGTCTTGAACTCTGTAAGAGCCATGTTATGTTAAATACAATTAAATATTAAGTGCACTGTATTCATAAGCTGCTTTTTTGTATTGAACATAAGTTGCCTTTTGTTTACTGATATTTGCAAATAAAGACCAATTTAACAGTATCTGTAAACAAAGGATCAACTTCCCACACATCACATATATCTCACTGACATTAAATCAGTGTGTGGGTTAGTCAGAGGAGGAAAAAGGCTATTGTATTGCTGACGGGTTCTGAGGGCGGGGGTCTGAAGGAATAATGAAGACAAAAAATCTTATTTTCTCTGACAGGCATGGGTGCCGCTTGATCTGGATTAAAGAACAGGTACCGGGTGCAGAGGGGAAGGGCCCGAGAATAGTTCAGCCTTGATTGTATCAATAAGCTCCCATCAAAGCACTTGGATTCTTAACACAGCTTGAGGATAAACTTCTAGCTCTACCCTGAGATGCATGATACCGGGGGGAATATGTTGGGTGGCATGACAGCTGCTCTGCGCCCTTCTTTCCCTTTTGTTTTTTTTTTAAACATTTTTAGTTATTAATTTTACAGTATTATGGGCAGATCTTTTTTGGCAGGTCTCTATTGCCTATTGTTTGCTTTTAGGGAATCATGATTTGGATAATGAATAATACATTTTATGCATAAATGATAGTGAATAATAAATGAACAAAAATAGCACAACGCACACCGACCTTCTGATTGTAGAGTTTACATCTGAAAACATGAGCTTTTCGCAGAAAGCTTTGTGCAAAGATGGATGAAGGCCTAGACCCAATGTATTTTTTAAGCTGCTGAAATTCACAGCTAACCCATGCTTGTCTATCTCGACATTAGGAAATTAGTATTGCACTTCACTGAGCAATGTTTATGCTGCAATCTTTCCTCTTGGTGCTTTCGCCTCATTTCAGACGAGGAGTCTAAACTGGGGCAGAAGTCAGAATCAGGGCTTGGAATGGACTTGGGATTGAAACTTTGCAGGTTTGTCCACATCATTGATCTTCAGACCAGTCCTCAGGGCCTCCCAGACAGGCTAGGATTTTGCTCCAACCAAACTCTCACAGCAAGAGTACAGAAATGCATGGAACAAAAATGTGGACCATCTGGGGGCCCTGAGGACTGATTTGATGACCACTGCTCTACATGTTGGCTCTCCAAAATTTGTTGGATGGACTGAATGGGGAATTTCTAAAACGATCCATCCCTGGAAAAGACATTTGGCACTTTCCATAGGTTCTGTGCTGCTAAGTCTAAAAAGTGTGTTCTTGTTTTATTGCTTTGGAATCAAAGAAGTGTATCCTGTTATTATGCCAGTGGTCCCTCCTCTCATTGATTTCAACGGAGCCAAGGACATTTGGTCCAGCTGAAATGTGCACAGACACAACTTTAGACACATTGTTCTGCGCACAGGGACAGGGATTAGGCCTCGTATAGATGAGGTAAATAAGAATGTGAATAACCACTGAAATACGATGTTCAAATAGTGGCAACAGATAGTCATTACTTTAATTTCCCGTAATTGCTAATAACTTATTCCCTTCTGCAAATGCATCACAAATTAACAGAGAGAGAGGTCACGTACTGCAAAAGTGGCAAGGACACATTAGCAGTTTGGTGCTGGTATGACTAACTTGCCTCACAAAGATGTGCTCCAGATTTCATTGCAAGGAAATGTCTGTCCTCATAGACCCAGTTTTGAAATGTCTGCATCATTTATCACTGTGAATACTCTTCACACATGCAAATGTTAACTTTCTTCAGGAAGGCGACTGGAGTTGGCAAGCTCGCTTAATGCTGAAATACTTTCTATTTAAGCGCATAGAAGATTTCTTTTCCTTTGTATACTCTGGTGGAATGTTGAGGGAGTTCGGGAGGAAATGCAGGTGTACAGAACGGAGTAACAAACTGCCAACAAATGGCAAACACCAGGTTTGCTATTGATCTCTCAAAAACACCTAGATGTGGTGAAGTCATTTGGGGTTGTGGTGAGTCTTGTGGAAATAAATGATTATGTGTAGAATTAATCAGGTTTTGAAATATTGATCGCTGTGGAGTCCTGAGTGGTGCTTGGAAGTAAAAAGTCGCTTATAAAGCAAGGCTGTGGTCTGCAGATACTTTCCTTTTAGAAACCCATCCAAAAGTGCCAATGGAGTCTCGCTAAATTAAGTGATAGATATTCAAATGGATAGAGACGTTAAAAATGTTCAGAGTAGCTAGGTTAGAGTCATGCAATTTCAGTCATAAATATCACTTTGACTTTTTTCAAGCAGTTTTCTGAATGCCTGTTCCCTGATTGTCAAATTCAAATTCAAATTTTTGAGATTGTCTGTGGCTTGGTCAGTCCTTAGACTTTCTCAGTAGTAGTCGGGACATGGATTCCTAAACCAGTGCTTTCTGTCTACAGTAAAAAAAAAACAGTGCTGTACAAATTGAATTAAACTGAAAAGGCTGTGGAGCTTTGAAAATCGATTATAGAGCAACCAAACATTGTAACTTGAATGCATTTCCGTGAGAAAACACGGTGTGATTACGTTTTTCCACTCCACTACTCACTTGGTGAAGTTTGGGCTGTTTATTGTGTTAAAATAGAAAAAAAAAACCAGTTTGTGTCCAGAAAGAGTCGACCTGTCAGTCCCCACAGCAGCAATTTGCCCAAAGAGCCACAGGGTGATGCATAGTTTACAGCACAAGTAAAAGCATATATAAAGTCAAGGATGGCTGAAAATGGGTGGAAAAAATGGGGCTTGGCAGAGACAAAAGCTCTTTTAAAATGCTCTAACTAGCACTAGTGGATTATTTGCTCAAATGAATGCATGTCCTTAAGGCCAAATATGAACAGCTGCCTCAGGGCTAATAGTGGGTATTCATGAGCTGATAGCATTTTATAAGCCTCAACAATCATGGCGATACGTCTTTCGTTTTATAACTGACCTGTGCTTTGGTGTCTTAAAGGGCGTTTATGAGCCTGCCGTCTCTTTAGCTTGCACTGCGGCTGCCTCCCGCTGGCAGCGTGAGGTGACGTCACAGTTCTTCCTCTCTCTTCATTATCATTCACAAGGTGACTTGCCCACAAAATTCCAAACGCTAAATTATCGATCATCATCTGATCAGAAAGTTGTATAGATACGCACGGGGGGATGGGTATAACACACGTGTCTGAGTTGGAATGGTGCTAATATCTTAAACTGCCTTTGAGGAGAAATGGCTCCAAAATTCAGCTATAAAGAGAATAACAATAAAAGTAAAACCTATGTGTTTTAGTGTGACATGGGTAGTGTGGCGTAAACCTCTCTGTAAGTAAAAAGGTTGAACAGAAGGTCAAAACATTACTTAAATATTACAAACCTCAGAAGTCAGAGGTGTAACCTGCAAAAATTGTTACCTTACAAAGTAAAAGTCTTGTCAATGTACAAAAATGCCTAGGAAAGTGAAAATGGACGGAGAAATGTTACTTGAGTGAATTTAGCTGAGTAAATGGAATTAGTTTCTACCTGTCTGTGGTCACCTACACCTTATTTAAACCAAACTCCTTATTACAATGGTTGTGAGTGTATTATAGTTCCCTGCAAAAGTACTGAACATTTGTTTGTCCTGGGTATTTTAAGATGACTGTCCCTTTAAATGGATTGATTTTAAGTAACATTTGCTTAATGTAGGAGCATATTTGACCAAAATAACTAAATGTAGAGTGCTGTTTGTGTATGTATTCAATCCCTGTGCAGTGGAGGCTCCGAGTTGATGACAGATATTGCCATATCGAGATCACAGTAACATACAATTGGCCTCTAACTGTGAATCATTCAAATAGGTTTAAAAAGGCTTTTTTACCTGAAGCTCAAACTGTGTGTGCTGTGACCACATGAAACACCTTTCTAGCGCTTTCTATTAGCTAGTGTCACAACTTGAATAACAGTATTTCCTCTTTAATGGGTGAAACTACCATTTAAAATGTAAGAAAAATAAAAATCAGTTGCCTATTTAAATAACTGGAATCAAATAAAGTGCTCCATCAAAAGTGAGAGATTACTGTTTATTTACCACAATTGTCATGTCGTGTTATTTCATTAAATTACAACACGGATCATTTAAAATAACACTTTGACTGTGTGCCCGTTGTACTTTGAGCGAAGATTGTTTTTGGCTGGTTATGATCGTGTACCTCTGTTGTCACGTAATGTGTTTGTTGTGCTTAGGAGGGCTTACTACCAGGGAAGGTCATTTAAGGTCACTTTTCACTACCAATTTGTACTCAGAACAAAATAATTGTGTGAATTTAGTTTTGTGTGGGGAAAAGTTAACTTAATCAGAGACCAGAATGGACAGTGGTTTTATCTGCTTAAAGTAAAAAGTTTTTTTTGCCACAGGTATTGGTTTGACCCAGAATGGTTAAACTTAAAATGAGAATTTTTCTCTGACCTTCAAGCAATACCCTTATCCCATGTAAGGCAACAGAGCACCACTGCTCTTTCCAAAACTCAAATGTCAAAAGTCAAATGTAGGGCAGTGACATTAAGTAAAGTCGCACGTGAACAACTTTCTCTGCATTTAACCCAGTGAAGCAGGGGGCTCCCACCAATGAGGGGCGCCCGGGGAGTAGTTTGTGGGGACGGTTCCTTGCTGAGGGGACCTCAGTGAGGACACTTGCAGTCCCTAACCACTAGGCCAGCAGCTGCCTAGTCCTTGTTAGGTGTGAAGTGAATTTCTGTTCACTGTCCCACATCGTTTCAAGCTGGCTAAGAGGGTATTGGTTCTGTTCTTTTCTCTCAGTGGAATTCCTGAAAGGCTTTTTTTTGTTGTTTGTTTACCTAAGTGGTTAAGGATAATGGCTTTTAAATCCTGGTCCAGTTAGTTATCCCTTTGTCTAAGTGGAGCACGTGTTAAGGCAAATAAAGCCAATGAACCTTGATTTGATTCATCTGATGTGCCTCATGCATATTCTGAATGTGAAACTGTAGTTCTGAAAGAACAGCCTAGTGATTGAGATCACAGCAGATGAACCCGTAAATCCTTTTATTCACTGAACAAATGAGGACGACGTTCCACAAATAGCCATCCTCATTATTCTTTACTTTGTTTGGAACATGATGGTACATGACATGACCGGAGTGGAAATGGCTTTATAAATTTACGTTTCAAGGAAATGGAGTCCGTGCTAAAATAAACCCATGGACTCGCGTGTGAAACGTAAATGATTAGTAATTTGTCCATAGGCAGTGAATAACATTGCATGAATTAAAGTCTGTCAAGGAAATGTTTTATTGCTCCAACAAAGCAGACTAGTCCATTTCCAGACAGTCATTTATTAAGTGGTTGCTCCCAACAGTGATTTTATTCTTAACCTGTTCGCTTATGCAACTGAACAATCCTCAGCATGTTAATCACTAAATATTCCTTATCATTTATTTTATCTTCAGGGCTTTAATGATGCACACATTTTCAGGTTAAATATGGGTTTGGGGTTTCAGGATTCACTATTTTCAGAGCCTTAAATCAATACACATAGTGGTTTGGCACAGAAAAATGAAACATTTTCTTAAACAGAAGCCACAAAAACTGCAACCAGGGTGCTATGCTTTTGGAATGATATCAGAATTAGGGGTTGTATGTGCAGATGTATAAACACAGTGTTTTGTATGTTATTAGTAACTCTCTTAGTTGGCTTAGTGACAGATGCTAAGATCACCACTTTAGAGTCATACTTCCATATTAACGGCTCTTTAAATCTCCAACACAGTTCTGTTAACCAGGAGTCTGACGGAAGACCAAAAAAAACCCCTTCTCACTTTTCACTGTCTTGCCTTGTCATTTACGTGACTGTGAGACTGTGCCAACTGCTGTACACAACACTGACTAGTGTATTTCTTAGTCGACTGCTCCATTCAACACATAATCAGTGACCACAGACGGTTAGAGTTGACCTCAGAAATGCTCTACAGAATCTCGTGGTAAAATCTCGTGGAAAGCCTTTCAAGAAGAGTGGAAGCTGTTATTGCTGCAAAGGGAGGACCAACTACATATTAAAGTCTTATGTATTTGAATGCGATGTCATTAAAGTCTCTGTCGCTGTAATGGTCAGGTGTCCCAATACTTTTTTCCATATAGTGTATGTACACTGTCATATATCAGTGTTGACTCTCAGTTGCCACATCAGTGCATTTCACATTGCAACGCTATAAAGTTGTGACTTCAAACAATCATTGGCATTTAAATGAGGGGGTGTGCACAGCATAAACCCCTCCCCCTCTGTGCCTATAGGTCAGATCACTGACAGGTTCTTCATCTTATTTATATGATGAATTATGTCTTGCTTTTTTATGTAGCGGCTTAAAGGAAAGAGCCGGCCCCCTGCTGTCCCCTGTCTCCTTTATGTGCTTGAAATCAGTAATCAGCATTCTACATCCGCACTGGATCCTTTGGTCTCTTTCAATTAGAGCACCCTTGATTGTGTTTTCAGCAGACAAACGCTTCCAAGAGGATTACAAATAAACTTGTCAAAGGCCAAATAAGTTTGTTTACTGAGATTAACTTCAGCCCTCTCTCTGCGCCACAATTCGCCTGAGCCCTTGTGAAACTGTATCATGGCTCACAGGAGTCGCAGGGCTCAGATGACATTAAGCAGGGTGTCAAGCCACAAGCAAAAAAAAACCTGACAAGTGCCCAAGTGTAAGGCATTAGTAGCATGCCTCTCCGCCAGCTCCAAATATTTATCTCCTTTGCACTTTGCACTGCGGATCCCACACACTTACAGCACCTGTTTAGAAGGCTCATACGCTGGCTGTTGGACAGGCATGTTGGAAGCGGGGGTCTGGCCTCATCGTGAATTTTCATACATTTGCCAGGACATTTCCAGAGTGCTGCGCCGCATGCCACATCTAGTTCTGTAATCGAATTACATTTTAAATTACATGATGAATTATATTTGCATTATTTCTTTCTTTATCTACTGGGTTGAGTCTGGTGTTTGCATTAGTGGTATATTTCTTTTTGCCATACTTTTTCATCTTAATTCAGTTCATAATAAATGATCTTATTTTAAACCTTTTACAGAATTTCTCCCCTTGTTTCAGAGAGGTAACGGTGAGAAGCATTGAAAATATAACAACATGCTTTTGTCACTAACAACATGCTTTTGTCATTAAAAAATGACCCTAATACTTTTATGGCACAAATTTTCTAGGCATATAGCTATTGTATTATACCAGGTTAAAAGTGAAAAATGAACGTACTTCTCCTCTTGTTTCAGTCGGTTCAGGGTGAGAAAAAAATATCACAACATGCTTTTGCTAACTTCTAAGAATTTAACTTGGTCATCGGCAGATCATCAGATTGCAGTGCTTTAAAAACTGACCCTCCTATTTTCCTAGGCATATTACCATTGTATTATAGTACCAGGTTAAAAGTAAAATGTAAAATTAGTTTTTTTGGATGTGAACCAGACTTGATTTAAAACTTTGCACCTATTTTTATCACAGCAATTTATGCAATCACTGCCACATGTCAGAAGGGCGTCCAAAAGACACTTGCAATTTTTGTTCACATTGTCACGACACATTCATGAACAAAAGGGTTGCCTGGAGTGGAATATAAATAGGAGGGAGTGGTATTTGAATTTTAATCTTTCCAGCTGATCTTTTTACTAAAAAAAAAAAAAAGAGCTCAGATCAGGTAACATACATAACGTAGATGTTCGACATAAATATGAGAACTGCTGTGTAGACCAGACAGCAGTTTAGTGATATTAGGCAGAGAGATATAATCACAAAGATTTTCAGGTCTATATCATAAAAGATGCCAGTTCTATAATTGTAGTGACAGTAATTGTATCCCTCTATGGCCATGCAGTGTCATAAAAGTGGTTCTATTATTGTACTGACACACTGTAATTGCAGCACAATTGCTGCCTCCTAATAGAATCACCAAATAATGAAATGATTGCACTTTAGAGTTTAGATGTTTAACTGAGTGCTGACTCATTTTGTTATTGCCATGATTTTATTTTAAATGCAAAAGTATCAGCACCTTGCCTCACACTCCTTCATTTACACGGAACTCTGTTTTGTGCTCTATACACCCCCCCCACTTTCTGTACAAAGAGCACAAAATGACTCCATTTTTATGTTTTGTGTGTGACAGTCTTTGTGCGCTCTTTAAGATAAGGCCCTTAAAGTTCAGTCTGCCGTGATGTTTCCTTTTTGCTGTGTTATCCAGTGTTTCTTTAAAAAAACTGTAAACATGTTCTTCAAGAAGTCCCATTGTGTTATGTTTCTTTTTCCTTGTTTTTACAGGACAGTAAATGGGTCATTGTGGTGTAGTGTTGTGTCCATTAACTTTTTTGTTTGTTTTTTTTCCCCCCTTTTCTAAGGACATAACAGCCCCCTCCTCCCTTAGTGTGGTCACTGGCATGCCAGCAGTCATTTATTGTGAGGGTATAAATAGGATGGCAGGATCACTGAGGCAGGCAGGTGGTCCAATCTGCTCACTCGGCTTCCTTCTCCCACAGCGACACAGAGGTTATAGAGTGTTGCTGTAGTTCTAGTGAAAGCTGGAGACAGGCCCATGGCAGAGGAGGGCACGCAAGCTCACTCTCAGCACTGAGCGCCCAGTGGCTTTGTAGCAGGTTATATTGAGGGATGGCTCAAGCGTTTAAAGAAGCGCATGATTCACTTTTTCACTTATTAGCAATGGTGTGACATGTTACATGAATGTTAAAGATAAAGTTGTTATAGAAAACTTCCACTGAAAACTCCCGACTTCCACTGAAAACTCCCAGTTGTATGTTGTTATCGCCATTGTTGTTTTTTGCATGGACAGTAAAAAACAATGGCCTCTTTCCATGTTGTGATGACATGTCGACCCACTTTCGGCCCTGTCGTCAAGCAGCACGGGTACTGGTCAGGAACGGGTCGCTTTATTTGTAATTGAAAACATTTGTTTGTGGTACGGCATGCTTTCTTGTGCCAGTGGAAAAGTGCCCTAAGAGTCCTCGATTCCCTTACATGTAAGGACAAACTAGACTTTACTTGTGTCTCTGAATTTAAAAGTCTGTCACATTTACCAGAATATGTAGAAAATGAATGAGCAAAACAAAGCTGAGTGCCTTTAATTGTGAGCGAATGCTAGTAAAATATTGGATGTGACGAATCTGAATAAATATGTTAATGTGTATTAAGTACAACAACAGTATAACTAATAATTCTATTGGACGCTGTAATGTCCACGACTGTGACTGCTTGTGCAGTGCTTCTAAGCAGGTGTGGACTTCTGAGAGTTCCTTGATGCAGATACGTTTGTGTGTGCCTGTCAAAGTATTGAAACCTGCATCTGCTGCTTTAGTGTCCTAAATCCATGTATGACATGCAGATAATTATGTAGTCAGCAACAAGTGTATCAGTTGTATTACTATCCTCTACATATCTTTCCTATTCTGATTCAGGGTGGCCAGGCCTTTCCAGGCAGAGCACTGGTTGCTAATCACTGTGCGTCTACAATATCCGGGAGCAGACAGTAGTACTGGAAAGTGTTCCCGAGCACAGAGGGGTTGTTTATCTTGGGAGGCAGGCCCTCCCTCCATCAACCTGCCAATACAGACAGCACAGTGAACCACACTCCTCAGCAAGATAAGCTGCCCAGACTGGGAACTCTCTGCCTGGCCTGACATGCTAGAGTGAGAGAGAGAGAGAGAGAGAGAGAGAGAGAGGGAGAGAGAGAAGCAGGCTTCTGTTACATGCTGCACTAATGTAATCTATTACTTTCTATGCAAATGCATGGCTTTAAGAGAAAGGAAATTTGTGATTACCTGACAGTAAGACGTAAGAGTGTTTGTTTGAGTTCTTCATAAAGAGAGTTAGATTTAATTGGAGATGCTGTGGGTTTGTCAAACTTTTACCTTTTTTTTTTTTAGACTTTGCCTCCCTCATCTTTTGAAAGGAAATTGGCTTAGCGTTAACCCAACCATGACAGCCCTCCTAAGACGCAGGCGTCCAAGAACTATCTGGGTCAGACCGACTGTCTTCATGAATAAAAAGGCAGGTATTATTTTATTATAGTGAACTGGGAGCAAGAATAATGTGTAGATCCTTGAAAGTGGAGGATTGTTTGAGTTACGTGTCGTTTCTCATCCTCTGTACCAAATCTTATTACCAGTCTCCACTTTTCTTCGGTAAGGGAGATTTTGTGTTTTGTTTCAAAACACCTGACTGTTTTCTCAGTCAATGGAAAATTTCAGTTTGAAAGCTTTTCAGAGTCATATCTTAGAGCTGTTTTTTTGTCTAATGCTGAGGTTGTTCACATGGAGGAGCACATGCACTATATGGACGAAAGTATTGGAACACCTGACTATTACACCAACAGGGACTGTTAATGGCATTGCAACTACAACTCCAAAACCCATTGACCATCATCACCATCACTGAGGACCAAGTGAGGAGAGAACTACACAGACTCCGCCATGCCAGTATGCCGGGCCCAGATGGCATAAGCTCACAAGTACTCAAGTTGTGTGTCTCCCAACTGTGTGGAGTACTGCTGAGGGTCTTCAACCTGATCCTCAGTACAGAGAAAGTACCCGTGGGGAGCAAGCTGTCTGCTATACAGGTTCATGCTCCCTTAGTTGTGTGGATTATGGACTACCTGACTGATAGGCCGCAGTATGTGCGGCTACAGGGATGTTACTTATGCATGATGCATTTAAGTCAGGCACTGATGGATGAAAAGTCCTGACTTGCAATCTCTGTTCCAGTTCATCCTAAAGGTGCTGGATGGGGTTGAGGTCAGGGCTCTGTGTGGCCAGTCAAGTTCGTCCACACTGAACTCATCCAGCCATGTCTTTATGGATCTTGCTTTGTGTACTGGGACACAGTCATGC
>JBBPCX010000135.1:3174025-3186180 GCA_037974365.1 Hydrocynus forskahlii | reverse complement strand
GAGTCTTGGTTCCTCCCAAGGTTTCTTCCTCCAGCTGAGGGAGTTTTTCCTCGCCTCTGTCGCCTTTGGCTTACTCAGTAGGGGCTCCGACCTGGACTTTGTGAAGCTGCTTTGTGACAACCTGGTTGTAAAAAGCGCTATAAAAATAACATTGAATTGAAAAAATTGAATTGAGTACAGGTCATCACCGACCGGGTTTGTGTGTTGGGTGATACTTTTTTTTTTTTACTGTCCTTGCAAAAAAACAACTGGGAAGTCGACGAGATACAAGCACTACTGTCTGGGCAAAATTTTGGTGTGAGATTTCTATGATGCTAACAAATTTATCTTTAACACTGTGAGAAATGCAAAGGTGTGCCAGGACTTTAACAAGTTATCTGGGTTAGGTTTTTGTCGCAAGGCCCAAGAATGCAGAAAAATAACTAAAAGAAGACTGTCCATAATTGCACTTCTAATGTGTAAGAAACACTGTTACCATTATGGAGCAGCTGGTGGTCTAGTGGTTAGGCTATTGCCCCTGCAATCAGAAGGTTGTGGGTTCAAATCCCAACACTGATAGCAGTACCCCTGAGCAAGGTACCGTCCCCACACGCAGCTCCCCGGACACCCCTCGTTGGTGGCAGCCCCTGTTTCGTTTGGTGAATGGATTAAATGCTGAGAAAGTAGGTTCACACAGTTCACACTGTGTGCTGTGCTGTGGTGTGTTCACATGTGACACATTACTTTACCAGGCTGAGATACACGGGAAAATCAAAGCGTGCTGAAAGTTCCGTACCATCACAGTATGGTTTATTACAGCGTGGTTCCTGTACACCTTTTTGGAGTAAAAATTTGTAGAGTCGGCCTGATTACATTACCTGAAATAATGAAGAGTTCGTTGGGGTTTGGGTTCTCATTTCCGGTGATGACGCGGAACAGTTCACTCAGAGCCGTGTTGCTATGCTGTGGGTTTTAACCTGCGACCATGAACACAGTGGAGAACTGTCTGGGCAGGTATAATCAATAAATACTCCAAGTCCAGACCTCAGTTCTGTGAAATCGCTTCCATGTCTGTGCGCCATGAGTTGTTAATGAGAAAGCATATGTTGATTCTGTCTGATCAGCATGGTCGACTGAAAACCCCTCTGGCTGGACTGCGTGGTCCGGCATGCTCATGTTGAGCCCAGTGAAGCAGAATTCTGCAACTCTTTGGAATTCTTGTCTTCCTGCCAAGATTGTCCAGTTTGTTGTCCAGTGGCTGAACATTGGTCAAGACATATTTGGCATCGGAGGTCCTATATGGGTCAACATGTCTTTATATTGTAACTAGTATATTATATTAGGTCAGTCATAGTCTGTATAAAAGGAAAGAAAGTTTGTAGTTCTTTTCTAAACATTTTAGAAACTGTAGCGATAGAAATACAAGAACAGAAATATTAAAATATTGGTTCTGCTCACAGTGGTTTGTTTTTTTCTTTTCTTATGAGCCCTGATTGTAATACAGTCTTACATCCAAGCCTCCTAAAGTAAACAATAAGCGAAGCCAACATCCTTCCATATGAATTACAATCAATTTTTGGCACAAATTCATCAAAAGCTAGCTGTAGATATTTCTGATTTCTGCTTCTCTGCTTTTTATTCAAGAATAAGTTTGCCAAGTCGTCCACACTCAATTATTCTTAAGCACCAGTGTTTGTTTTCAGTTGTAGCAGAGATGTGGAAGTTGATTATTGATCTTGCTCAAATACTTTTTAAACTGATTAAGTAAAGATCAAGATATTTTAGACTGTGTCCCACGTCCTTCTTGTCTCTCATTACAAAATTCTTTCCAGAAAGTTGTGTTCTCTGATATGGTTCGCAGCTTCATGCCACTGTGCTAAAAACGGCGCGCTATAGACTTGTTTAACTGGTGTGACAGATGCAACAAATTTTTTGAATTTGAAGCTACAGGTCTGGGATTAACTTTTCTGTACCTACTGTTGTCTTTTCATCTCCCACTCTTAGTGAGAGGCGTTTATTTTCTTCTGCTGTGAAATTCATTGTCCCCGCATGTGGCCAGGTTTTGAACCTGCCAAACCTATCGACTGTGCCATTAGAGACAGCTGTGAATGATTTCCTCAGACCTGCGTGCTGGCACTAGACCCAAAGCGACACATGGCCTCTGGTTCCCAGCCAGTCACTTATAACAAGAGATTTTTGTAAAATGCATCAAGGACTTTGAAGCAAAATGCGCTTTTTAAGAGGCTGCTCTCTATTTAGAGAGCTTGACGTTCTGATTTATAGCACTGTGTTGCCCCTAAAAAAGTGTGGTGCTTCCAAATGACCTTCAGTTCACTTTGTCATAACCCTGCCTCTGCCAGTTTAGATGTTTTTGTAATATCTAAGCAGTACATGAAATGTGGTTTATCGAGTTGAGTCAACAGGACAAGATGACATTTTGCCTTTGCTTGACTCTGGTCAAATATGGGTCTTCCGTAATTTCCAGAGAAACTGCGTATTATTGCAGCAGCCATTAGCGTATTACGGCCCACTTGCATCTAAAAAGCCATTTCTCCACAAGTTTTAATGAGCAAAAAGTGAATTGTTTTTCCATTTCTTAAAGTCAAGAAATTACAGAACTGGTGCTGTTCTAGTACTAGCATGCAAAGCAATACTCCGTGTTGGTGAGTGTTTCATTAGGGGCATATTTTCTTGCCAAATAAGCTAAAAATGATTGACTGGTGCTCCAGTGATATGAATAGAACTGGAGGTTTATAGCTGAATGCTGAGCTGCAGTGGCAGATGGTGGCACTGATGGGGGATACCTCAGCTGAAAAAAGCAGACGAGTTGGTATAGACGGCTGGGACATGTGCCTGCTGTGACCAGCTTTTAGGCTTCTCATCAGAAAACTTGCTGTCTGTTAGGAAGCCTTGGAAAGCTTCTCACCCCTTTTTAGTCTTGTGGTGGATTCTGTGGCCTAAAATGAACATTACAACATTTTCTTTTGACAGCATCAGTACTTTCCATGAATGAATATAATTAGATGTTTAGTCCTCAAACCTATTGGCACTGTCTCATTACTCATCTTATTTGTAACTCTGTAATTTCATCATTAAGCTGCTATAGGCCAACAAGACTGTGATCTGCTTAATGATGCCAAGTGATGTAAGTGTAATGCAGTGCTCATACAGATCTACAGTATTTTGTAGTATTGCTTGATCTTGTTTTTTTAAAAATTAGTTAGTTAATTCTTTGGTCAGATTAATCTATACTTTTTATGCTTCTACAATCTCTCGTCTACTTCAGATAACTTATCTGGAGTTCAAACCATGACATAATAGAAAAAATGCTCTAAGCGAGATGATACCTTTTTAAACCATATGTGACTGACAGTTAGGTTGAAAGACTGTAAACATGAGACTGTTTTTGTTGGGCCTTTTAACTGTGGGCAGTCCTTTATGGATTTTAATGATTTTGATATAAATATATCCACATTTGCTTGAGCCTGTCCCAGCAGTCATTGGGCAAAAGACGGAGAAACGTCCTGGACTGGTCGATTATATATCGACCAGTCCATATTCATTCTGTCTGTCTGTCTGTCTGTCTGTCTGTCTGTCTGTCTGTCTGTCTGTCTGTCTGTCTGTCCGTCCGTCTTACGGGGTTTGGGCTAACCTCTTTACTTCCAGTGAAGACAGACATATATGTGTCTATATGTGTTTACTGATGTGTTTCTTCTCATGTATCTTCTTTCTTCCTGAACCTTGTGCTCTGCATTAGAGATGTTTTTTTTTTTTTGCAGCATTGTTTGGTTAGCAATTATTCCATTAAAAGAATAGTTCAGAGGGTCTGAATGTAGCCCCTGAGGTAGGTGTTGTGGAGATTGCTTTGTGTGTTTGGGCCCCAGGTGAAGCATGTCATGGCACAAACACCATCACTCTGGCAGTCTAATTTCTCCTGCACCTCCGAGTCCCACAGGGCTCGAGGTTGGATTGAACTGGCCAACGTATAAAGAAGGATAATGGGCAGGGTAGAGACTTTACTGTGTTTTATGTGGTTATGTGATGACAGGTTTTCCTTGTAAAAGGTGAACTCTCAGTGGAGAAACTATCTGCAGTATTACACAAAACCATCAGGCTGCCCTCTTTCCATTAACATCCAAAACAAAAAGAATTGCAGGATACACTGGAAAGGAACTTTCAGGACTTTTTTTTGCAGTTTTAAACATGTTTACATTGTAATCCATTTAGAAATGCAGTGAGTTTAAGCGAGTGTAAGAAGGATTATTAATTGGGTTTTCCATTTATTTGTCAGTCTTATCCAGAGCCATTTACAGTGGTAGGACAATGTACATGGGTTTTTTTAGAGCATTCTTACATCTATATCTTACATCTGTAGCTATGGTGTTCCTGTCTGAACCTCTGGTCCACCAGTGTGCACCAGCTAAAAACAGGATCCTGATTTCTTAGTGATTTCATTAGCAAGCAATGTGCAGCACAATATTTTTATGCAGTTTCACATGGCTCTTATTTTTCTGACCGATTTTTGCTCACTTATTTGTCCCGCAGTACCAGAACAACCAACTTCAACACTATAGCCACTACCTAATACCCACCTAGCAACATGCTAGCAACCACTAATAATACCATAAAAAACACCTAGAAACTCCCCAGCAGCCTCCTGAGATTCTATAGCAACATCCTTGCAATCGCATGGAATGCCATCGCAACCACCTAGGAAATACTTAAATACCACAGTAACCACCTTAAATGGGAAAGGTTTTGCCCGCGCCATCACTGCAGTTTCTTTAGGAAATACGCTTTTATAGTTATGGGCTGCAATTCCAATAATGGACATGTTATAATAATTTGCAGTTTGCTGGTGAATGATGAGTGTAATTTAAGGACAGTTTTAAAATTTAAAGCCATATTAGTGAAATGACCCTCTCTTTTCCAACGGTCTCTCATTAATTCTCTTTTGTAGAAACCAGAGTCAGTGGTCAAAACAGGCATGTGGGGTGCATCCTATCAAAATGAAAATGAAATGGGACAAGAGTAGCTTTGCACACATCCACACTCAAATAACCAGGCTTTATTTTTTATAAAGAGATTAAATTAAATTCTCCAGATTTTTAGGGGATAATTTGTGGGATACCAGCTATTGTAAAAGTTCTTTATTTAAATGTGCCCAACCATCTGTTTAGTTTCTACAAAGCTTTGTAGAATCAAGAAGATAAATCTTTACCACAGAATTAGTACCTAAAAATATGTGAATTATTACATGCCTAGTCAAGAAAATGTCAGCTTGTGCATTTGCACTTTCTGATAATAACATACCATAAGCTACAGTCAAAAGTAGGCACAATAAAGGACAATGTTACTGACACTGAGAACAAAATGACTTGTTCTTGTGTACATTGTCTCCAAAATGTGCTAGACTAGTCATCATCAAGGTTCTAATGTTTTATTGTGTCTATTATTATTTGTATGCCTAGTCAAGAAAGGGCATACAAGGGGTGGTAGTGGCCTAGTGTTTAGGAAACTTGCCTCTGGACCAAGAGGTCATGGGTTCGAATCCTACCTTCAGCAGACCACCACTGGGTTCCTGGGTATAAGTATAAATAGGCACTGCAAAGTGTAAAAATAATAGACACTTTTCAGTGTCCATTTCTGTCCACTGTTCATTTTGTTTGTTTAAAACACAGACTAACAGTAACATGATCATAGTCTGTTTAATTTTCTTTTGCTGTTTTCTTTAAGCCTACTTCAGCTCTGTTATTCAGTGCTCACGTGTTTATTGATACTCTAAAATAGTGATTTGTCAATGAATCGCCTTCCTTAAGAATGAGATCTTTTTTTAAACCGCTTCACCGTGTTGTCAGATATGACATGCAGTCTTGGCTTGTGTTCTTGTAAGTAGACAAGCTGTGTGTTCAGTCTCCAAACGTGAATATCAGAATGTACAACATTTGTTTAACACAATGAGTATCCAGATGTCTGTAAATCCTCACATTTAACAATGTTCTGACATGCCATCTGCCCTTTCTATTGTCGCGGCTTGTTGTTGCTATGACAGTGACATATGAGGATAATAACTGCAGCTAAAAAGCTATTTTGAGTGCGCTTCCTTTCTGTACGTGAGGCAGCAAGTTGTTTTCTCTGGCACCGTGGATAATGGAGGATCGAGAGGTCCTGATGTGCCTCAGATTGGATTTCCATTGGAATGTTGAATGTTGTTTTTCTCAGTGTTATGGCAGCCTGATCCACTGAAATTCAAACAACATTGTGCTGTGTGATGGTGGGTAGAAATCATTAAGTGTGTTACGGAAACAACCTCGGGTCTGAAAAGAAGCCTTTCACAGAGTCCTATGTTCAGGATGAGGAGAAATTAGGGGAATAAAACAGGCATGGCATTCACATTTCTGACTGTGATGCAACAGGACTTCTGTCCAGTGACGGTAACTGAGTTTCCGCAGCCCCCAGTGATGGTAAATAAACAGTTTACCCCTTAGAACTCAGAGCGTATAAGTAAAACCTGATTTCAACAACAATAACCTGTGTAAGACTGTCTAAAACCGGTGTTAGCTTTCCTACAGGCTCACCATTTGCAGTGCTTTCGCTCGGCTGCTCTCCAGACCCCCTCCCTCTGCAGATTTTCTCCCTCCCACTTGTGGGCGGAGACTACCCTGAAATTTCTCTCGGGTTTAGAGATGTTGTTTTTTTGTTTCTTAGATGTAAAATAAAATAAATCTGTCATTTTTGTTCTTTTTGGGCATTTGCGTGTGACACCATTATTAAAAAAAAAAAAAAACAGTAGTGACTATTAGTATTATTATTATTATTATTATTACATGTTTTTTTAATTACAGCAACTTTGGTTCTACTTGACACAGAAACACCAAACAAAGCTCAGCATGATGTCTGGCACATCAAGCATCAACACAAACTGGGAGAACTTCTTTAAAAGCAGTCATTTTGTTGTATGAGGACAAATTACCATTTGTTGTGCTGCCAGCATGGATTTGTGCTGCTCATGTCGAAGGGTTAGAAAGATGTCATTCATTCATTGATTTATGTTGTGCAGACCATGGCAGAGCACTTGTATTCTCACACATCAACACAACATGTAGGGTGATGTGACCTCGTACATTAATGCTGCTAGAGCTGGTTGAATGCTGGCGGAGGGGGAGAGGGTGGTGCTAAGTGTTAGCATAGTGGGGTGGTGGAGCCTAGTGGGTAGGATACTTGCCTCAGGTCCAAGAGTTCATGGGTTTGAATCCTACCTTCAGCAAACCGCCACTGGGTTCCTGAACAAGAACCTTAATCCCAAGTTCCTCCAGGGAGACTGCCCCCTGTAGTTAGGGAGTGGAAGTCGCTTTGGATTAAAGCGTCTGTTGGTAGCTGTAAATGTAAATGCTACTTCAATGGGTCAGTATGCCTTTACAAAAAGCTGCTTATTTAATGGTTTAGAACGTTCTAAGACCACAGTGTCAGGTTTCAGACATGAAATGAAATGACTCTGAGTCTCAGAAAAACACTCAGTTTCTCAGTTCTTATACTATTGGACATCAGGTGAAACAACCCCAGGCTAAAGGCATCAAGCTTAAGCCTGCTGTCTTTTTGTTCTTTTGTTTGACAAAGATTAAGCGTCAACTCACAAACTATCGCTCTTTGCTTTCACGTCTGCTTCAGTGGCAAAAGTATGTCAACGCTGTGATGAATCAGATTAATGTATGCGCTGTACCGCTGTGGAGTTGCTTAACAGCAAATTAACAGTGATTTGAACTCTCAAGTAACACTTTTCCACACTCACCATGCTTCACAAATAGAAGTTACACCAAACTTTACTTGACTGAGCCTGATTTTCTCTTTCTCTCTCCTAACAACTCACTGTCTCACAAGTTGCTTTAATGATAACCTGAGTAATCCATGGATGATTTCTAATACGTTTTAACAAAAGACCGAACTGTAAAAATGAAGAAAGAAAGTAGAATGATGAAATGCTGATTAATTCACAGGTTGCTTCTTTAGAGCAGACTGAGGTTCAGTGCGAAAGGGAGAGGAAGAGGTAAACTACATTCGGTGTCTAGCTGTGCATTTTATTGGGATGACCTTGACTGAATTTGAGGTGAGAGAGAGACGAGAGTGGTGTTCATAAGCATGATGAAAGCTCCTGCCGCTGGCTTTACTCCACTGATATGATGCTCATAGGCTGGGATTCCAGGGTGTGCGGGCTTAAGGGGGGAGAGTGTGTTCTGCTACAGAAGACGACCAGACAGAGTTTTGAAAAGAATGGTTCTTGCTAGGCTGTTTGTTATGAAGTATTTATGTATTAATGTTTGACTCTAGCCTAAATTATTTTTGTAAGATGCCTCAGAATCAGAATCGTGTTTTTTGGTTAAGTATGTGAGCGAGTACAGACAAGGAATTTGATTCTGGTCGGTGGTGTCTCAAGCACGACAGTATAAAACAAACATGAAGTAACGACAGAATGAACAATGAGCTAAACTATATAATATACAATAATTTACAATATACAATATTAATATGCAATATAGATTTGTATTTATATGTATGAACATATATTAATATTTATCTTCATAAGTGTTATTTGTACATATGGTTACACTATTATATTACGTGTATATGTGTATATATATGTATGTCTATATACGTGTGTGTGTGTGTTATATATATATATATATCTCAGTGACACAGAGCCATTACTCTGAAACTGGAGTTCAACCCCAGTTCAGATTTGTCCTTTTATTTTTTCTGATGACCTGCTGTGTAGGATGTGATGTCCTCAGCATGAACGGCCAACAGCTCCTTCATTTCCGACTCATTTGTCTCTTGCAGAAAGCAAAAAAAACAAAAGCATCATGGAAGCATTCTGCTGTCCTGACCACAATCAGGATATCATTGTCTTTCCTGGTGATGCACCCGCTTCTGTTCACACCTGAACATAATTTCCCTCAAAATGTACCAGGTTTTGTGCAGGCAAATTGCCAAGTCAATCTTACTGGGATTTCAACTTGCCTTCATGCTTATCCCCTCCCCATTTTATTACCGTTAGACTCCCCTGTAAACGTACACGCATGAAAGAGGGTTTTGAAGCATACACCCCGTACACTCTGGAAAATACAGCTGAGCAATTCACCTTCTGAATTTAATCAGTTATTTAACCACCCAGAGCACCATAAGTGATTGTGTGGAATAAACGATAAATAATGGAGGATAAAATGTCGTGTTTTTAAAGCGCCTAATGCTCTCAGTATGTGGTTAATGTGTGATGTGGCTATAGTTTGCCGAGGCTAAGATGAATGGGCTCAGATGGGCTGATGTGCAATCATTTCATCACAAAGCAGGCTGGGTGCCTCGCTCCTCGCTCATGTGAGAAGAGCCACTGATCTCTGCCATCTGTAGTCTAACAGATCTGCTCCTTGGTGTCATAACATTTCCAGAGCAACGGAACACTCCTTTCTCAGATCCAAATGGCAGAATAAATAGTTTTAGGCCATCATTAACCATGAGTGAAGACACCTGGGTATCATGATACTGAAAGCTTGGGCACACGTGGTGCGGCGAACACTTCAATTTGTGCACATTATGTGGTCGGCCCGTAACAGTGTACAATCAGGAATTGCCTGATATGTTTTGTAATTAACAGTTCAGAAGGTTGTTATTAATTGCCTCAATTAAATTTTGAAAGCCACTAATGTCAAGATAAAGCATAGCTGGCAATTAGGCTGTCATCGTTCTTGAGCTTGGGAGATTAACGGAGAGAACCGTTTCTGAGAGTTCTGAGAATTCTTATTCTTGTGGCTCTAATGACCTACAATTTCCTTTCAGTAAGTCCCACTCAGTCCTTTTAGGTCGGAGAAAGTTTTTGTTTTTTTTCCCCCAAACTTTTTGTCAGCTGCACTAGTTGCTGTCCTGTCCTTTTCACTATATATTTTTAGTTTTTACATGTTACATAACTTGGCAGACACTTTTATCCGAAGTGACTTTAAAATTTTGTGTATCACAGATGTAGGTGAATATAGTGGAAGGCAGTGGTGTTATCCATTACACTAACCTGCCACCACTGTCCTGTACTCTCTCTGTTGCTCTCTGTAGTCCTGTCCAGTCTTGTATTGTGACTGTGTTGCAGTGGCCCTGTAGGAAAGCTTAGTTTCACTGTTTTGCTGTGTAGATGGTTGAAATGGCAATAATCCCCCATGTGACTTGACTAATGTATAAACCAGTGCTATTAAATAAATGTAGCACCTGTTTAGAACAATTTTTCTCAATTTTCTAAACATTTCACTGAATCTTCCAGAAATTCTGAGAGAAGCTATACATTTTTTGTTCTCCTTAATCGTGCTGATGAGGGTTAATTTAATTGTGCTGATGTGAGGGTTAAGTCTGCAGCAATTATGGTCATACATTAATCACCTCTTTTGATTGCACTCAGATTCTCCTCAGTCATTTCCTGGAACCTTTTTTGGTAGTCTGCAGGATTTCAGAATATAAAGTACCCTTGATCTTTCTTTGGAGAATATCTTAGAATGCTGCTAACTGTACAAATTTGGCTTTGAGAGCCTTGTTACACACTAACTGTTTGGTTGGTTTTATAGTTTTACACATTTTAATGAAAAAGAAGATTTTTCTTCAAATGAATGAGGGGTTAGTAAAGCAATAAGCCACTTGAGGCTGTGCATTGCAGTGCCTTTATCATGGGTAAGGATGTGTTTGCCATGGCCTCAGTTGGTTTATTGCTTATCTAAAGCACCTGATGACATAAAACATGATCAAATCTGTGATTAATGAATAATTTGTCATATTAATAACTTATTATTAATACATTTGTGTTAATTCTTCTTTTAAGAAATGATGATGTTTAAAGTATGTTATTGTTGCCAAGCAACCATAGACTGCTGAAGGAGGGCAAAGCGTTCAGTCTCCCATCATTGTATATTGCCGGCATGTGCATTTTCCGGTGCGTTGCAAACTTTGTATTCAGTAGCAGCAGATGTGAGTGATAACTGTCCTCTGTGTGCATCCTTGACCTCAAAAGAGCCTCACTTCACAGAATATGGACCAACCACTTTCACTAAGAGTTCAGCACAAATGAAGAGGGCTGGCTATTAGATTATCATCAAGGTCAGACAATGTATCGACAAGCCTTATTGACTGGAGCAGTGCAGTTATTGATGCTGGACCCAAAGCACGCCTGTGGATTCGGAACACTCCAGATGGCACCGTCTTTTTAAAGCTCGCTGTTTCCTTCCGCCCTGTACCTGATGTTCCGTAGGGATTTTTTCTCCTTATTGAGTGATTCCATTCATTATTTTGCTCACTTATGCACTGATGTAGTGCTATAATTGCTTACCACACTGCACTTGTGCTAAGAGGTTGGCGGAAATTTGTTGAGCATAATTTCGAACATATGTTCTAGATAATTTGGCAGGTTCCCACATGGTCAAGGTTTTTAACTAATTATAGTCCCTCTTGTGATTATTTCTGTTATACACTGTACGGTAAACACCTGCTTATCCAGTATTTCTAATGAATTCAAGGGTCTGATGGGGAGTTTTCCCCCATTTGCTGCCTCCACTCTTCTGGGAAGGTTTTATTCTAGATGTTGGAACATTGCTGTAAGGATTTGATGGTATTCAGCGGTTTGTGAGCTCCGGTACTGATGCTGGATCCGGTACTGATCACTCTAGCACATCCTAACGGTAATGGTGCTCCAGGGAATGCAGTTCCAGAGTTCCATACTGCTCCTGGGTGCTTTGTACCCCTGAAATTGGGCATGATGACCAGAGCTTGCTATTCTATTGGCAGTGCTTTTGAATGTGCATTATGTAACTTTGAGTACACTGAATTCTTGTCTCAGAGAAGCATGCACCCTTAAGTGGCTGAATTTACTAATTACAAGTGTTTTTTGGAACTTGCAGGACATGGTTTAAAAGTAAAACATTGTCTAGACTTCAGTCGATTCAGTCAATGCTGATCACCCACTCCACAGTGTGGTGGTCAAACAGAGTAGCACTTTTAGATACAGACTTACCAGCATAAAGTGCTCCACCAAACACCACAAAAATCCTCAAACCCCGTGCCATCTAACTCCTCCCCCATCACACCCACCCATCAGACTCTATAACTCCACCCCCTGTCACACACCCACCCATCAGACTCTATAACTCCACCCCCTG
>JBBPCX010000135.1:3143557-3164318 GCA_037974365.1 Hydrocynus forskahlii | reverse complement strand
TTCAAAAACACCTAAGATCTTATTCTGTTGTTTCACTTCAGTGTACGGTCTAACTTAAATTGGATTGTGAGGTTAGAGCTTTATACCCTTTCAAATTGTTGAGAATGTCAATAAAATATGGGGAGTGCTGAGGGTGGTGATAATGAAATCGGGTAAACACAGCAGCTGCAGCATTCCACAGGTCCGTGCTGCCCGCTCACTGGGGCTCTATGCGAGTGACGCAGTGTCAATCCATCCATCGCTCAGCATTCACCTCCATCACCCTCCTGCCTTCAGGTGACGGTAAATGGATAAGGTGTTATTTGAGATGGAGGAGACGCATGAGAGGTTTTTCCTGCGGGCCCGGGTCTGAGTGGAGACCCAGCTGGGCCGCTTCGTCATAAACGCGGGCGCGTTAAAGATCATCTCATACCCCTGCAGGATTAACCCCCCCCGCACCCACTCCCCTGAAATCCTCCCCCTCAGCCTGTCATGTCTCCCATTTCCAGCTGACCTCTTCCACTTCAGCAGCCTAAACTGTTTGGATAGGCGTTTCTTTTCTTATCTTTCTGTTTAAATCTTTGCCGTGTAGTTGCTGAGGGGGCCATAAATTCTCCTCCAGAAGAGGCACTCGGCTCAGGTGCCGTTCAGGAGCTGCCTTTGATTTCCACTCTGCAGTGAAGCAACACAAAACTCTCCTTAATAGGCGTGGAACCACACACTCAGCTTAAAACTGGCTCTGGTTCCCTTCAATTCACAATACTGAACAAAATTTGAAAGAAAATAATGACTGTAGCCATGGGTTTGCATACTTTACTGGGACTGGAGCTGGGAAGCAGGAGGAGTGTCACACTTTTGAGTGGGTTGTTGATTGGTGCTGCTTGTTTGCAAACTGGTGTTCAGACAGTAACAATGCATCAGACATAATTAACAGAATATCAGTCTGTTCTCCGTGATGCATTGTCAATTCTCCACAATACACGGTCATGTTTTTGTGATCTGATGTCTCAATACACAGCCACCCCACTTCTCGCTGGTGGAAGTTTTATTTACTTTAAGTGTTTGTTTGAAAGAATTCCGATTCTTCATATGCTCTAATCAGGGATGCCCAGTCCTGATTTTGGAAATATTATCCAGGTCTATTAGATCAGGTGTGTTAGATCAGTCCTTACAAGGAATACCTGCAGTTATTATGAAATGGAATTAAATTACACTCTAGGATGCTAGAATATAACAGTTTCAGTGGTTATAGACAAATGGTTATACTGCAGTTTCAATAATGCAGGTTATAAAACGTTTTACTGCTGTTTAATGTATTTAATGCAGGTGTTTTACCTTCAGTGAAACTGCAGTGCTGTCATGATAAGCTGCAGTCTTGTTTATTTATTTATTTTTTTTTTGGAAATATGGGAGTGTTGCGGCTAAACTCTGCAGGACGGTCGATCTTCAGGATCTGAGCTTTTTCCAGTAAAAAAAAACTTTGCATGTGGGCCGGGTCGATTAAAATACTCTTTATTTGCTTCGTAATTTACATTCTTTTATGTAATATCAGATATCATTCCTCTTTTGACCTTGCAGTACAACACGAGTGGAAATCGATATTGTATTCTGAACAACCCGTGCTACTGTACAGCCAGGACTACAGTCAAATCAAAGGAAGCTAATGTTATTCTTATATTATATTATGTTTTGTGGCCTAAATGCTGTATTTAAACTTGTTGACTCTTCATAGTTTTCTGCCTGGTTTGTATACAGCAGGTTAGTCTGTGTCCCCCTCACGCCCAGAGAGATCATTTGGCTTTGGTGTTTATGCATTTGTTTTATCTGTCAGTCTATCTATTTATCTATCTGTCGCTGTCCCATCTATCTGCCTATCTGTTTACCTGTCTACGTCTATATCTGTCCTATCTATACATCTCTCTCTCTCTCTCTCTCTCTCCCTCTCTCTCTCTCTTTCCTCTAACTGTGTTTTTCTGGTGCTGTGAGGCTCTGCTCCCTCTGCTGGTCTGTAACTCAGTCCTGCTCCCTGTCCCTGTCACACACTTCCACCACACACACTCGCCTCGAACGCTCCGACACCCTTTCGCACGCGTTTTTCCCCCCAGCAGGATCTGTCGTGCTTTGCTCCCTGTCTGTAAACTGGAGTCGCTGGACTGGAGCGACAGCGCCCCAGACCTCAGCTGTGCAAAACTAGAGATCTCCCAGTTTTGTGAGACGCGACGGAATATTGCGCTTCTTTTTGAGACCGACGCGCCTCTCGTGCGTGCGTGTTTGGGTGCGTGTGTACGCGTGTGGCGCGCAGGCTGCTGGGAGCAGCTGAAAAGATCCTCCTCTCCTCAGTGTGTGGACTCCACTCCAGTCAGTCTGTGTGTGTACGTGTGTGTGTGTGTGTGTGTGTGTGTGTGGAGCAGTTCTCCAGCAGCAGCAGCTCCGAGAGCCGGCTCCGCTGCGTTCTTCACGGGGATCGCGTGTGGACCTTTACAGAGCTCCGCGTGGACCATGTTCCTCGTGCAGTACACAGGTATGACACGACACAACACGCCACGACGCAACTTTTCTCCCACGCGCTCGCGACGCGTAAACACGGCGCTGCGCCGGGGAGCCGCCCGGAGCGGACTGGAGATCGGGGTGGGGGGAGATGAATGGAAACCAGAAACGTCAGCTTTACGGGCATCGCAGCGTCCTGACCATCCACGCGCGCGTGATGTCTCCGTCCTCCGGACGGCTGGGTCCGTGGGCTTGCAGGACCGTGGGTCTAACAGCTCGGTAGGCTGGAGCAGTCCTTGCTCCTGTCCTTTCCTCGGACACTCACCGTATTCTCGCCAGGGATCTTTGCGTAAACCTGTCCTTTACTCGCTCTATGCTGTATGGTTCTTAGCGTAATTGTAAATAAACCTGCCCTAATGCCTGGTGCACGCGACTCCATCGTACCCCCCTCACCAATACAGCGCGCGGGCATGCTTATTATATCCGCACCACGTCTTTTAAACAGTTTCCTAAAGTACTGGGGCTCAGAGAGGTCGACTGTATGTCACTCTGACTGTTCCTTTCTTAGCATGCAGATGAGAATAGCTTGCGAAAGTTGTTCTGCATGTTTTGCACTAGTGTCCTGAAAATGTGAAGTCTAACATTACATCAAGATTATGGTGTTTGGCTTTTAATCTAGTATCACTTCAGGAATATGGTGTTGGGACACAGGGCTTTTAATAGATTTGACATAATATATACTGGCAGAACGTGTCACTCGAATGTCCTGCAGCCTCTTAATTATGGGAAACTGTTCCAGCCCCACCGTTTATTAACAGCGTGGCTTTTCAGTTGCCACACTTTGAACACATGGCTCCTGAAGGACTGGGGCTCAGAACGGCTGTTTGATAGCCTGACTGTTCCTTTCTTAATCTAGCTTGAGAAAGTTGTGTTCTGCATGTCTTACTCTTTGTAAATAGACTAGTGAAGATGTGATGTCTTTTATATCAGGAATACGGTGTTGGGACACATGGCTTTTAATAGATTGACATAACGCAGTACGTGTCACTCAGAATGTCCTGCAGCCTCTCAATTATGGAAAAATCTGTTCCGGCCCCCGCCACTTAGAAACAGAGCGTGACTTTTCAGTCACAGCACATTGAACACATGGCACTCTGTAGTGAAGTCTTTGCATGGCTGCTCCAAAGAACAGACTGTTTATGAGACATTCGTCACAATGCAGAGCGTGTTTTCCGTCCGCCTGCGAGTCCTGATGACACAGGGCCATGTGTGCCACCTTTCTTTCTTCCCACTTCTCCGCTAAAAGGCCAGGAGCATCACAAATCCGAACATCTGCCTGAATGAGTCGTAGCTCCTGGCCAGCTAGGATGAGTGTGATGGAAGGGGCAGTGACTACTCTTGCACTCCAGCAGCCGTTGCTGGCGCGATCCCAATCCAGAAGTTTGCTCGCTGCCCTTTCTCTCCGCAGCTCCAGCCTGGCATTTTGTCTGCGTGCTATAAATGACCGTTGGAAGCGAAGCTCGCTCAGGACAAAGGGGGCGAGGATGAAATGTTATAGCCTCGTAATAACCTGCCGTTGAATTTGCCGTGAGTAATGGGGTGCGCTGTAGGAGTGGACCTGTTCACAGTCCGCTGGAGGGCATAAAATCGAGCGTGAGGGACCATTGGTGTCATAAACGAATAAATAAATCAATCCCACGGTGATCCTGTTCTCCAGATAGCGAGTCAGTCGGTTATTGCAAGGGCTTCCTCTCAAATGGAATCAAGAGTGAATGAACAAGAGGCAGAAATTTTAAATTTAGCGTGTGATTCTCCTGCACACCCCTCGCTGATGGCTCGGGAGGGGCCTTTTGAATTGCACATAATGGATAGTCCCTGTGCCTTCGTGGGAGAGTGATCAAGCCGAAATGAGATGGAGAGAAAAGCAGTGGGAAAAGAGTAAAAATGCATTTTCTGTACGGAGGACAAAGGGGTTCTGTGGGGAAAAAATAGAGGCAGAAATGGGTTTTGGGATTAGGAGTGGGTAGCGATAAGATCTGGAGAGGGAGGAGGGATCTCTCTGATTTGAAGATGCTCTCGTCAGAGTTATTGTGCCCTCTGCAACAATGCAGAGAGGATCCAATTCAGAAAATTTGCTCCAAAGAAATCTGGCTGGTGATGAAATGAGGCACAGAAAAAGAAATTGCCTCAAATTTGAAATGCATAACGAATAAATCTGCTGCTGATTTATCTCAACGCTGGAAAATCCAAAGGTGTTTTCTTTAGATTTTGGTTCAAAATGAGACCAGCGTAAGGGTTTGTGTGCTGTTCAACCATGTTCACACAGCAAACTTGTGTTAAAAAAGGCCTGTGATATGTACTTATGTGTGGGAATTTGACCAGATGTTCCTCTGAAGGTGCTTGAGTGTTTCTTTGGAAACAAACCTGTTGCCATGTTATTCTAATCTCAGTAGCTACTTCTGCTGCAGGAGGGGGGCGAAGCAGTTTTCTACTGTGATTTGATGTTATCAGCATAAGTTTGCTCCCAGAGCTTGGAGTCCTTTTGGTTAAGCTTCTGGAAACCCTGGAGCTGTGTAGTAATTCCATGAAGATTGCTGAAGTTATTTTCTGTGTTCGCATTTCTATATTTTTCTATGTTCTTTCAAGAGCAGAAACCCAGTCTGCATCCTAAGAAACCCAGTCTGCATCTTAAGTAGACATAAAAAGCCTCTTTCCTTTGAAGTCTAGCCTTCAAGGTCAAGACATTAATGTGCTTGAACTGTTTTTCTTAGCTTTGCATTTCACCCCTTGTCCTTTGAGAGGTCTTAAAGAAAGCTTTTGGTGTGACGTGAAAACATACGCCTGTCGTTATGATGATTTGACTGCTAGGCAATGCGTTTTATTCTATTCTAAGTTTCAAATAACTCGCTCTTTCTTACTGACAAGCCACAAAGTTAAAGGCCTTATTATTTGCAGGCGTATTTCAAAGATCAGTCACATAATATTGAAGCTGATTTGATGCTTTCCATTCAAGTGCTTGGTCTCAAAAGTCCTGTCCTCTTTTCTGTGTGCATATGTGCTTCTATCCGCCCACTGTTGAGTCGCACGTTTGGCTCTGGAAGGTTTCTGTGTGTGCTGTAAATCATATTTCCTTGCAGCTGTAGTGTTTCGGCTGTAATTAAGTTTTTGTACTCGCGCTGGTGTCCGCACGGCTGTTCCTGCAGGTCTCGCGTGTTTGTGGTCTTTCTGTTGCCTGCTAATTGAAAGCTATGGTACCCAACGCTGAGGGCCGCTGCAACTGATAGTTGATACTGCAACAAACGCTGCTCTGTCCCTGATAATGAGGAGGCACATTGCTTTGTGTCTTGCTGGCTAAGCTTTCTCGGCACTATTTTTACTCTCCGATTTTACCCCCCCACCCCCCTAATCGGAAGGGGCCGTTTTAACTGCATAATGAGAGAGCGGTGATAAATATTTACTCTTTGTTAGTTCCTGCTACCAGAGGAAATGCTAAATATATGCTTTTGACAGCAATAGCTTAGTGAATGTAGTCTGTAGTGGTGAAAAGGGTGCCGGTGTTGGGAAAGAGGTCTTGTTTACTCCAGCATCGCAAGAAACACGCAATCAAGCCTAGCAAATGAATGGGCAAGTGTTTTCTAGTGTAGGCCCTCTTGTCCGTCACAAAAGTGTTCCTGCTCAGACTCAAGTCTCAGTTGGAAAAACATGTGAGGCCTGTTTTAATTGTTTTTAATTGTTATTTTTGTCTGTCTGCCATGCCAGAGTGAAACTGCGTAGTGGTATCACCAGAGTCCCATTCCATCTGTTGAGCCCGACACCGGGGAGTTTGCTGTAGCACTCTCACAATTTAGTATTTCCTTTTCTTTTTACTGTGGGTATTCTGTTGTTTTTGTATATTTCTCTTGGTTGTCTTGGCTTTGCTGAAAAATAAGGATTGTCTTAGTAGGTGTTTTTTTTTTTTTTTCAAGAGTAATTGCAGTCTGTAACATTCATCCAAATCCAAAACCAGGAAAAAGTCTGTTTTATTTATTTATTTATGATTTTTCATGAACATGCTAAAAGTAAAACAATTTTTAGAGTTATAAAGAAAATACACTGTTACTACTGAAAAATCTGCTTTCAGCAGGACTTATCTAAGCTGACTAACTAAACTGACAACAGGGAGATAAGAGGCTCTTGCCCTAACAGACAGTCAGGAGACAGTTGGTTACTATGCATGAGACACTGTAGCATTGTCTTTTAGTTGTTTTTTTTTTTTAAGTATAATTTTACTATTCCTTATCGTTGACTCAGGAACCTGGGTAAATCCATCAGTACTAGAAGTATTACAGTAGGTACCTATAGAATCCAGTTTCTTCCTCAAAAGATGGTTCATTGTTTTTCATTTTTCAGTTTCTGACTTTTTGGTATCGGTGTGCAGGAACGTTCCTTTTAGTTTATGCGATTTTGTTGTTTTATGCATATCGAGTGCAATGTCATGTTCTGGTGGCGTGAAACCCATAATGCAGGTGTCCTTGATCCATCATACCTTTTCGCTGCTCACCATTATTTGAGATTATAAAGTGCTTTTGCATGTCCAAGTCAAGTCAAATAGGTGTTTGTCATGGACACAGCGCACTGTGATGTAAAACAATGTTCCTCCAGGACCATGGAGCAACACAAGAACAAAAACTGAAACAACACTAGACTACACAAGTGCGAGCAGGATCTGTGTGAATGAAAACAATACTGTGACCGATACTGTATTCTGGCAGCAGAATAAATACGAGAAAATTGAGGTAGACAGCAATAAGTAATTGTGCAAACATAGCCAATAGCAGCAACGGGACAGAGTATTTGTAGTACATAATATAGAGGGTATATACAGTTGGGGTGCAGGTTTTAATTTTTTCCTTGTGGAAACTAGGGGTGGCACAATACTACTGTATCATTGAGGATCTTCTGATACCAATCTGCCTTTTTCCAACTAAACTGTAAGAAAAACATTTGTTTGGATGCACTTTGAATGCAAAATTGATTTATAGTTTGCTATGTAAGTTGTAAAATTCATAAAGTGCACAGTTTGTCCATTTTGGAATTCTGCACACATGGCTTAGTCAATTCTGGCTCCTTGCTATATGCATTGTACAGTGTATGAGTGCAGGAGACTGTATTTTCATTCCTCAAGTCCTCAGGTTCAAGTTATGACACAGTTATGTCGCGTCCTACGACAGTGACGTAACCTGAATTTTGGTGTCATTTGAAACACACCCTAGCCTGAGTCACTTACCTATACTAACACAGCTGTAAAATCATAATCTAGAACATAAAAACACAATGAAGCCACAGAAAAAGGAAAAGGATATAAATATGCTGTACGCATTTTTAACAGTCTAAAATGGCGTAGGTAATCGTACTGGGAGACACCAGCTCCCTCAGTCACGCGCCGTGTTACTGTGTATTCTGTATATTCCGTGCACAGCCAAACTACTTATGGGAGTGAGCGTCGGAAACTCGAAACATCATATGTTGAGGCTGTCGTAACCCGAGGACCCCCTGTACAGTATTTAGGGAGAAGGGATCCATTTGAGACACCTGGCTGCCTGGCTGCCAAACTATGTTACTCTGTCCTCATCTGTGTATCACTCTTTAGAGTATGTAGTTTAGTTAAGCATAGCTCAGACTGGCCCATATTGGACCAACACCAATACTTAAGCGAAAGTGTCAGATCAACACACCCTTGTAGAATTGTTCTGATTACTGTTGGTGTAAATCCGTGTGTACTAAACAGTGCTGGAAACCAAATGAAACAGACTGTTGTCTTCAATACTATTTTCAGCTGTCTTTCAGATTATAGTCAAGTCAAGTCAAGTCAGCTTTATTTATAAAGCACTTTAACAACAGCAACCACTGACCAAAGTGCTGAACATAGGAAAAGAATATATTAAAAACTAAAAGTAATAATAAAATAAAACATGAATAAAAGTAATGGTGAAAATAAAAGTAGTAAAAATAAAAGCATGAATAAAAGTACAACCACAAAATAAATAATCAAAATAAAATCAACATCTCAAACTGGGTCGAAAGCCAAGCAGAAAAGGTGGGTCTTAAGAGCAGATGTAAAAATGGCCAGCGAAGAGGCCTGTCTAATGTGTACCGGCAATGAATTTCTCAGTTTGGGAGCTGCAACAGCAAAAGCCCTATCGCCCCTGAGCCTCCGCTGTGTCCTCGGCACATCCAGGAGCAGCAGGCCCGCTGATCTGAGCGGCCGGGACGAAGAGTGCAAGAGCAGCAGCTCAGAGAGGTAGGGTGGGGCAAGACCATTTAAGGACTTAAAAACAAATAAAAGGATTTTAAAATGAACTCTAAAATAGACAGGCAGCCAGTGCAGTGAGGATAACACAGGAGTAATATGCTCTTTCTTCCGTGTGCCAGTTAAAAGGCGTGCGGCAGCATTTTGCACCAGCTGAAGACGAGACAAGGAGGACTGGCTAACACCAACATACAAAGAATTACAGTAGTCCAACCGAGTTGTAATACAGGCATGGATCTTTCGACAGGATGTTTTTTATCTTCGCCAAACGTCTCAGCTGGAAAAAGATGGATTTCACCACTGCACTGACCTGACTGTCAAGTCCAAAATCATTATCTATCCTAAAACCCAGATTCGTGACAATTGGCTTTCCATACCGTGGCAAAGGGCCCATGTCCACAGGAGAAGACCCACTAGTGCCACCAGGAGTCTAGGAGAACTACGATCACATAGTCCCCTGAATCTGTAGCCAGGAGGATGTTGTTAAAAACCCTCAGTTTGTGCAGATTCGGTGCCATGAAGAGACTTAAAACCAGACTGAAAAACTTCAGGCGCATCACTTGCATCTAAAAAGGCTTTCAATTATAGGCCTAATCTTTCGGTGTTTCAGCCACATTTTCTACCACTTGTGGCTACTTTCGCCCAAGAAATTTTGATGCGTCTCTAGTCTGTATATTCTTACAGGGTAGCAGGGATGTATGATAAAAACTCTCTGGGTAACCAGTCATTTATGAAGAAAGATTTTTAGCTGAAGGAAGCCTGCTGACCTCTGCGGGTGAATGATGCATTTCGGGTTCAAGTGTCTGTGACAGTGGCCTTTCGGACGGAAATGCTTCCTGAAGTGAAAGTGAAGAAGGAGACAGGAAGCCCTTGGTCTCAGTTCATAATCCTTCCAACTGGCCAGGCCTCATTATCTCAGGCTAAAGCAAGCAAACATAATGGCTGTGAGGGAGCCACACTCCTTGCTGTGCTAAATAATGACATTGACAGCTCCTGAGCCGAAGCTGAGGGAGGAGAGGCTGGGTTTCAGGGTTTACCTGTCATGTGTCTGTAGTGAAGGTAGCGACATAATGCAATTCTTACTTGACTGTCGTCCTCCAGATGGAATACGGTCAATACAGGCAATACACTTTTTATTAGAGATGTAGACATAACTCTCACAAATACACAAATGTATTGTGCTGCATGTGGAGAGCACTGTAATGGACAATATGCCACGTGCATAACAAAACACACTAAAAATTAAATACATTACAATGCAGCAATAATGCAATAATCTTTATCTTGTCTTTTCCATTATCTTTAAGTGATCACGTAAACAGTATCCTGAAGCTGTGTTTAGATCACTAATCTGGTTTTTCAGCACAAGTATATCCGGACTGTAATTTGGTTCATTTTCCTACGTTTACACGTGTGCAGAAACAACCAGATAAAGATGAGAATTTTTGTCACATGCTGCGCTTTAAGGAGTTTGTTGGTGAGTCGCTAAGCAACAGTAAAGGTGTATGTCATGTATTTAGTAAGAAATCTGATTACTGAGTGACTCATGTAGACTTCTTACTATCAGATAACTGAATTGCTTGTAAATGGTCTGATTTTCTGCAGTTATTTGATCGTTAAGTGCATGGAAATTCATTCATTGTTACTTGTAAAAGTGTGTGCCTTTTGAGCATCTTTTAGAACGGATCTTTTGTTTCCAGCTTACAGTTCTCTAAAGGTCTTCGCCGCATAAGCAAGCAAGTCACCGGGAACGTTTCTTTTCAGTAAGGGACACTAGGACTGGTTTACTTGCTGGGAGAGATTAAGTTACGGCAGAAATCCCCAGGACTGGCCTCAGTCTTTTGCAGTGGGAGAGTTTAATTAACCCTTAGGTCCGTGCTGGAAGTGCAACAAAGGGTAAATGTTGTCATATGTCAAAACAGCTCCTTAAATGGAAGTTCCCCCTGGTTTGTGTTGATGTTCAAGGTGTGAGACGTCATGCTGAGCTTTGTTTGGTGTTTCTATGTGCCATAGAATCAAAGTTATTGTAATTGTAAAAACTTTTAATAATAATAACCGCTACTGGGGTTTTATAAATGACATCACATGCAAATGCACATAAAGACCAAAGTTTCTTTTATTTTAGGTTTTAGAAAGAAACAGGAAAAAAAGGCAAGATCTTTGAACCCGGGAGGACTTTGAGCATAGTCTCCACCCACAAGTGGGTGGGGAAAACCCACAAAGGGAGGGGCTCCAAAGAGCGGCCGAGAGAAAGCACAGCAAACAGCGTGTGTAGGAGAACAAACACCAGTTTTAGACTCTTTTTCACATGATTATATTTGTTGAAATCAGATTTTCCTAAATTTCACATTTGCTCTCTTGTTGACGTAAAGATTCTGTTTCTGGATTCAACCTGTCTAATGAGCTTAACATTATAACACTGAATTAGGTGAGGTTCGTTATAAAGTTTGAAGAATCTCTATTTGAACATGACAGAACTTGACAACACGTTCAGCTTGTAGACCTGAAGGACACAGTGATGGAATTCACCTCAGTGTACATACATTCGCCTGGCCTTTCAGTTTACAGCATCCACATTCTAAAATGTTTTCAGTTTCACACTGAAAATGTGGGCTGTCAAACCTTAGAGGCCAACTTTGCATCGAGAAGTTTTAGTGTAGCCGGGCCTGATGGACTGGCTTTGGTGACTTTTGCACTTTCTTCTGGTCTGGATGGGAGACAGCTGCAGCTTCCCAGGTTGAGTTGGTGTCAGTAATGTTGTATATCAGTGCTACAGCACAAAGGCATCACAGAAGACAAAGTGAACCTGAGTTTTTTTGTAATGCTTTGGCATTTTCCTCCTTCCTTTCCTGCTCCACCAGGAAAAAACAATTGGAAGCAGCGCAGCACATACCGTGATGGATCACCCCAGAGACTCGGAACACTGCATCTCCTCCAGTGCCGCTGAGAACACGTAAGCAAACGGCCACTGGCTTACTGGAGATAATGGAAGAGATTACACCGTCCTCCTGTTTTTCCCCATAATGTTATAAATCTGAGGTGAAATTGCTTTTTTCTTATGTGGCCCACTTGCACCACATTTTTGCGAAGCATGTTGCTTTCCTCACTCTGCATTCGGTGAAGACCAATTCTCTCGGCTGCACTGTTGTGAGCTTCACTCTGCCCTTCTCCAAAGGCCATTTTGCTGACCTTAAGGCCTTGTTTCTTGGAACTGTAAAACTTAATGACTCTCTTCTTCCATAAGTTATCTTTGAATGTTCTAATAAAAAAATTAGACCAGCAATGCAGTCACTAGTGCCCAGTAATTTTCCATTGGCATCCCTGGTCTATGAGGAAGGGGGGGTGTGGGGTCAGTAATTCTCCATTTCTGCTAACTTTGTACAAACACAGCCACACAAGATTCCCCCCCCCACACACACACACACAGACACACACATACACACACACACACACACACACACACACACACACACTCCCCATAGGAATTAAAAACACTTGGGGAAAATGCACAAATTCAGCCTGTAATTTGGGAGAGGAATGAACAAGCCCAGTGTGTGATTTGAGGTCAGAGGACGTCAAAGGAAGGATTGTGCCTGCGTGTTTACTGCCTTTCAGAGTCAGGGCCTGACGGGCCTGACACCACAAACAGAGTTTAAATAAGGTCCGTAAATGTTTACTGGTCCCAGGATTCTAAATATTTTAAAACGAAGTCTCATTTTGTCGGTGTCGTTTCCAGCCCCCTCTGTGTTGATTTTGGTCTATAAAAGATGACACATCAAGAGAAGAAAAATGTAAGGGCTCATTTTACCACAGACTTTATTGCTCTGTCTATTTTTACTAGGAGAATGTATACCAGGCTGATGGCGCAGTAAATCACTATTCCCAAGCTCATTACAGAGGTCAGCTGGGTATCACTGCTTGAGCTTTGGTGACCTGTTGGTTTTTGTTTGTTTAGAATTTGACCAGCTACATTTACTGAGCTTCAGTTCAGGGAATCAGCTGTACACTGATTTGTACTGTTGGAAGATCTGAATGAATTCCAGCAATTTCCTAACTTTTAAACGTTTACGTCGCTTTGGGACACGGAATTAGCCACTTTTTTCTGGGCGCATCCACCCAGTGTTTTAGCAGCACATCTACTAAACAGCCAGCATTACAGCTCTCTGTAATGAAAATGCAGTGTTAAACAGTGCTTAGCTATGGCAGGGTTTGAAAATCTATTAATAAAACACAAAGTAACTCTGAAACAAGCACCCATAGGTCTATACTATACTATACTATACTATACTTTACTATACTATACTGTCATTTAAAAATGATTTTTACTGTAATTTAGATGTGCTGTGTACTCATCAGCAGCCCCACCTCTGACACCCCTGCATTCTTTTAAAGGTTTATTAAGGGTTTCTATGCCGCTGCTTCATTTTTTATGTCATTGCCTCAAGGAACAAGGATGAGCAAAATGTGCTGAGACACTGTAATTTAATTTCAGCAAATTAGGATCAATGGTTCCCAGTTGGTCTGTCCATGCATGTTGTAATTTTACTCTGAACTTTTTATGCAAAACAAAGCTTTGACACCAGAGACAGTTCTTTGTTGAGGCAAAGCAGGACCATTATCTGTCATTATGTTGCAGACATTTTTCTGATGTGTCTAATATTTGGTGTGTCTTTTTATACTCAAGCGATATTCTAAATACAGTAATGCTTGCCATGAGGGTCGCTGTGTGATGAAGTGCAATTAATTCAGTTGTCAATTATACAGCGAAAAGCACTCTGAAATGCAGCCGTGCTGAAATGCAGTCATGTGTCTCATACAGTAAGAGCCATCTGCCTGGCGGGTGTCTAGGCGATGGGCTGAAATGTGTTGCGTCCCTGTGGGATGTGGTTATTCAAAGCGGCGCCTCCACGGCATCAAGAGAAAGGTGCCAGAGCTGGACTTTTCTGAGGGAGCACGCCAGGTGTGCTGTGGCTGTGATTGGTTTTCCTCTGGCCTGGCGGTCTTGCTCCGAAAGAGAGCTCCACACCAGTGGGCCTTAAAGCTAATCCGCCTGTCAGCGGCCTGTCAGCCGCTCCCCCGCTGCCCTTGTGCCCGCCTGCCAGTGCTGACAGGGGGATCCAGTTTACATCCGGGTTACATCACTGTGAGCCACTAAACTGAATCGCCCACAGGTGTGAACATCTATCAGTGCCAGTCTGATGCTAATGATAAAATGACTTACTTAAGGCACTTTTTTTTTCCATAGGCATCCTGGACCCGTGCCGTACCTAAACTCTACTGTGAGGGCACAGAGCTTGCAGCATGCTTTGATTTTCCAGTGTATCTCAGCCCGGTAAAGGTGTTTCTGACACGTCAGCTACGCAGTTCTCTCCCCACAGTTTATGGCCGGTCGTCGAACCAGCAGAAAGTTTTTCTGTTAGAGCTTCTTTTGACATTATGACTTATTTTTTTGTTTGAGTTTATGTTGAGTCTTTATGTTTGAGGTTTTTTTTTTTCCCGGCAACAAATACCTAACCCAGCTAGCTTGTTAGCGACGTTCTGATACACCATCGCATTTCTCACAGCATTAAAAATAAATGTGTTAGCGTCATAGAACATTCCCACTGAAATGCATCCTCAGCCCAAACAGACAGTTGTGCTTGTACTTAGTTGACCTCCCAGCTGTTTGTTAATATCTCTATTGTTTTTTTTTTTACTGGTTTTAAAAACAATGGTCTCTTTCCATGTTGTGGTGACAACATTTCCTACTCAGTTGCGGCTTGCTTTCGACCCTGCCGTCAAGTAGCCTGGGTTCAGCTCGGGTACGTGTTGATTTATTTGTAAAGGAAAAACATTTGTTCGCCGTACAGCACGGTCCCTTGTGTCAGTAGAAAAGTGCTGTTACATTACTTTATGAAGCACGAAGAAGGTGGAGTTTCTGGCCTGTAGTTGGTGCTCCCTTCATTGAGGCCAAAGTTACCTGTGTAACTCTCAACAACTGAGGTGAGAGCATCTTGGGACAGATGCTAACAACAGCTGACTGAATATCATGGGACGGAACATAGCCATTACAGAGAGAAAGTAATTGGATCCACAAATCAGCAGATGGGTACAGGTTTATAGTGGTGCAGGGCTTTATGACTCGATATTTCAGGGCTTGCTTGGGAGCTTGTCATTGCCATGTTGACGCTGTGGATGGCTGCTCTGAGCCGTGTACTCTTGGCTCTCGTTCCTCAAAGGCCTTGTTGGGAATTAAGATTTTGCCCTGTTCACCTTATAGAACCAGCACTTTACAATTATAGCAATCTGTTTTGGAAGTAATGACCCAGAATTGACTTCCATGCCTGGAAGTCCATTGTAGACCTCACTTCTATTATCGTGCCTGATAATCTGCAGTACTGATATCACAAAATGCTGAAATATGCAAACAAGCCTTTACCCAAGCACAGTATTTTTGACAGGTTGACCAATCACAGGTCCAGGTGAGTTACTGATTTTGGCCAGTCTTTAACCATCAAAGACATCGGTTCGCCAAGGCTCTCTTAGCTGGCTCATAATTTTTCCTTCTATTTAAATTTCTTCCTTGATGTTTGTGCAGGTTTGTGTACCACAAATATAATTCGTAATTCATTATTATGTGACCCTTTTCCAACTTCTGTTTATCCCTTCTAATTAATACTTCAAGCTATTGCAGAAAAGTGGTGATATGGGCCCTTGAATAAATTGAAAAATATTGCAATCACAGTATCTCAGTATAATGCAGTACTCATATTTCATCTATATTGTACAGCCCTACTAGAAACATAGAACCATGTATTTTACTCTTAATGTGTAAAATACAGTGTATTTTTATTAGGCACTAGTCCAAAATTTTCCTTTTGAGAAGCTTGTCGTGGTTTGTCAGGTTTTAGTCATGCTTTTGCACGTACCATACTTTTAGTACTCCTTTTTTTTTTAAATATTGCTTTTATTCCATCTGCCATAAAAGCTATTGACTCTAGAGTGAAAGAAAGGTGAGGGTGAAGTCCATATTCATGATCTGATTGAGAACAGAAGTAGGCTGTAGCTTTTTCCGCTCTCTTCCTGTCCATCCTTTCAAAACAACCTTTTCTTTCCTTTCTCTCCCTCACCCTGCTTCTCTGTTTTCCCCTTGATCTCTTCTATTGTCAGCGACAAAGAGGGAAAGGGGAGGACTAATTGTTTGCCACAGGTAAGCAGGGCACCGCCAACGGCCTGCCTTTTTGAATCCCGTCAAGCTCCCATATGTTCAGCGAAATCTGTTCCTCTTCTCCTAGAGTGTGAGCGCGTTCAGCGGAGCGGCGCAGCATTAAGACGAGTCTGGGCCGGGCTCCAGGAGCGCCACAGAGCAGCCCAGCCAGCCGAGCCGCTAGCCCCTCCGCATGCTTGGAACATTCATCTTGTCAGCTGAGCTGAGTTTCAAATACCTTTCCCAACGAGATGTTCCATGCCCTTGGGCTCGCACTATCCGTGATTAAAATTTGGAAGAGGCGACTGAATTTGGCATTCATTGATCACCTTTGTGAAGCAGCTGCAGCTGCTTGACCTGATTGTTTTAAATTCTTCTTCCTCTTCCTTCTCTTATCTTGGGCTAGTTATGGATTACATGGGCATCTACCATATGTGGCCTGCTCAAGGCTAAAAATGTACTGTGTTTATCCACCCCAGTGGAAGTTTGTACGGGTGAGACAACAGACTGTTCTAAACAGACGCTGTGCCTGACTCACGGTCTTACATTATGTCTTATTTTAGTTAGATAGCCCAGATCTCCTATAGTTCTATGTGTTTTCATAAAGAAGGTTCAGTTGTGTCTCCCCCTGAGCTTCTTCTGACTCATTGGACATATGGAAGACTGACAATTGAAATGACTATTGATTTGCAAAAGGCACAGAAAGGTGAAACTCTTCTTGACTCGGCCTGTTTTGACACATTTTTGCCCTCGGATGTCACGTTAAATTGACTGTTTCACGTGACAGAAATCCTTATAGCCCACAAAGATCCTTATAGATTCTTGTAGATGTGGGATGTTTTCATGTTCGCAACTGTGCAATGAGAGCAATTGAGCTCGCGGCTTAGTTAATCCTCAAAAATTCACTTCTGAAGGCCGGTTGTTTTGTCTGTTGCTTTTAGCAAAGTGATTTATCACAGAATCACTGAATTGCAGAGAAACTGTTTCCTGACAAATGGTGGCGGCTCGTACTGACAGATGTCTGGGGCTGATGTAACCCTTGAGGCCGGCGGGCCTGTCAGATTGGAGGAATGAGGGTGCTGAGGAAAACATCACTTGAGGAAAAGCGTCGAGAAGTCCACTGTTGAGCTCTCTGAGGGGTTCTCATTTCAGAGCAATTTATTTTCATTTATTTTGGTCATGATTTATGACCTGGGTGGGCCAATTCTGTAAAATCAAATACAGCTTTAATTTTTCATTCTTTTTTTTTTCCTTCATGAATGGCTGGTAAGAAAAATTACAAGCAGTAAAGCACACATCAATCATGCTCAAACGTAAAATTAAAATGCAAAGTCACCATAGCTGCAATGAGCATTTGAGCTATTTAATGTTGGCAGACTCATTATATTGTGCTAAACAGAGGCGCAAACACACAGTATCCCTATATTCAAGCTAAAACAATATTCAGACAGCAAATCTTAACCAAAATCAATGCTTAGCTGGGATATAAATATAAAAATGGTTTATGCATAGAATCAAGTCCTTTCTTTAGAATGTACAATTTATGACACAGTCCTAGGTGTACTGAATTCTACCTAGACCTTCAGAGGAATGTTTTGAAATGGTATTGCTGGAAGTACTTAGCCAGTCCCAACAGATCAAATATTTAAGCCGTGATCTTAGAGTGCACACCATCAGTGAAACGTCATTGTCCAAAGACTAAGCAGATCAAAGCTTACAGTCAAAATCCAGAGTCAGATTCGCTCTGATTAGGTTTTAGGAACATACATCAGTTGCACTCAGATTATTAAAAGCTTTCACCCTTTTGGCAAACAGTTGGTCAGTAATGGACACAGTAATTATGCACGTTAGAATAGAGCTATTAGCATATGTGAACCATTTTGCCTCTGTAATGAGAAAATGTATAATTGAAGCAGTTGAAATGGCAGGGCTTCAGGGTGGAATTAAGGTTATGCTGTTTTTTTTTGTTGTTTTTTTTTTATAAAGCTCTTGTGGGACTGTTACTGTTGATATCTCTAGTGTGCCATTAGTGTGTGTATCTCGATTTTTTTTCTTTTAGTTTCCCCACTTAGTTTGCTGTTTTCAGCAGACATGAAGGCAAACTGCTTGTAGCACAGAAAACCAGAATAAAATGCAAGCTAATCTGACCAGTGGGGAATTAGTGCTTGCTATAGTACGTCTCGGCACCGGAGAGTCTCTTTTTTTTTTTGCAGTCTGAAAGTGTCATAAACAAGCTACTCGTTGTATTTTCCCTTCATTACCTCTGTGCATTGTGTAGTGGCGGCTGAAGCTTTCGATGTTCTCTCCCCTCATCTGAACGATAAGTGTCTGCATTTTTATTCATTTTTATGAGATATAAACCTCTTTGCTCTCTTGTAGAATTGAATACCTTTCCTCAAGTAGATAAGCTGTTCGAGGCGTTACAAGGTAAGTACAAGATTCCCAGAAGTCCTTTTCTAAACCGCTTTGATTTCTCAGAGGCGGTTTCTTTCCTTTTTTTATATTTATTTATTTCTTTTTGGGACTCTGTTCAGTTTTCTCTTGAGCCAGAGCACTTAGCATTAGCTCATATTTTTTTCATTTTCTTGGGGAGAAACTTGCAGTTTTGTCTCCTTTCAGTGATGCTGCTGCTGCTTAACGCTCGCCTCTAGGAACTCCAGCTAGCGAAGAACTGAGTTTTCTTTCTAGCAAATCAAAATAATAAAGCTAATACTAAATGTAATATGTGAATGTCATGTAATTCTTTAATCAATTAGACACATGTAGCATTCAATCATATGCGCTGCTCTTAAATATGTACCTTTACTGTAATTACAGTCACACAGCAATATGTTCTGTGCTAATTTTGTTCTATTTTGACTCTTATTTTGAAGTGCAGCAAGAAAACAAGACATCTTTGCCAGTGCTTGAGATACAGATATTTTTTTCTCATTTAGGCAGACATATGTAGTTCAGTAATGAAATAAAGTGAGACATAACTGGGATCGCCTCTGTCAGTCGCAGTGAGCCAGTTAGCCTGAGTTTTACTGTACTATTTATTATAATGAATCCAATGGTTTGTAGTAAATCATTTAAAAATGTAACAATATTTTATTATGATTTGAATTGAATTCTTAGGACAAACCTTTTAACGAATGACATCAAACTATATCTTTGGTTGTCAGCTTCAGGGGGCAGCTTTCAGTTTTAAAGCCAGTGATTGGTCAGCTAATATAATAGTTGATGGCTGGAAATGGTAAATTATATTCAACATTTGAACATTTCTTTTATTTATACCAAGAAATGTATATTTATATTTCCGGTATTTAGCAGACACATTTCCGAAAGCGACTTCCATTCCCGAACTACAGGGGACAGTCTCCCTGAAGCAACTTGGGGTTAAGGGTCTTGCTCATTAACCCAGTGGTGGTCTGCTGAAGGTAGGATTCGAACCCATGACCTCTTGGTCCAGAGGCAAGTATCTACCCACTAGGCCACTACCACCCCAATAATTCCCCAGTATTCCAATAATTATCATTATCGTTTTATCGCCCAGCTCTAGAGTCCGTATTTGTCTTGTCCATTTTGAGGAAATATTTGCTTTGGCCCACTTTGAGAGATTAAATTTTAATAGCAGCTGAAGATATCCCTTCTTCCCTCTCGTCAAGCTGCACCGCTGTAAGGGGGACCTTCTAAACAGACGGCGCAGAGCAGAGAGTGTGTTCACAAACAGCGGGGTGTCCCTCCCCCACCAGCCTCCAAAGCTGCCCACCTTTCTAGCTGCAGAAAGCCGCGGCCTCCAGCAGGACCTGCTGGTGATGATGGAGATGGATGAGGGGAGGAAGATCCGAGCTCAGTGAGTGGCGTTCTGACGCTGGCAGGCTCCTCGCGCATTAGTCTTCTTCCTCTGTTTACTCTTAGTTGCTCATTAAAGTAGGGAGCCACAGTCCTGCTGTGCTGTTTTTTTCTCACCTGATTTTATTTTTCCTCTTTCCGTCCTAATCATCTTGTAAGACCAGATAATTAATAGCGGGGTCAACAGGGACGTCTGTGGTTGTCGTGTTAATGGATCGGATGCAGCTTTTTTAACTAACATCCCTGGTCGCCAGTACATGCTGGGATTTCTGCCAATGAGCTTTCCAACATTTAAAAATTGGTGGTATTGTGTTGATTGTACAACTTTCTTCTATTCCTTGGATTTTCGAATGGGGGTCAAATCAGGGTTTCTTTGTTCAGAGGCCTGATTATCCTTAGTTGTTTATATATATGTATTTTTTTTTTTGGGCTTGGCAAGTTAACCTGTTATTGTTGTTCTTTTTTTATCCTTTTATTTTGAAAGTTCGTTACTTTTTCGAGCACGCAGCTCTGCTTCTTGGCTGTTTTTCGCAGGGATCAGGCGTTACAGTACTTTTGTCCATCTAATATGGCCAGTGCACCAACAGGGACTTTAATGACACTGCGTTCAGATACAGAGACTTTTTAATATGGAGTTGGTCCCCCTTTGCAGCTGCTGTAAACTTGTTTTTCTGGAACAAACTAGGTAAAACGTGAATAACCTGCAGTGGCAGATAGCTTTGGTTTCATACATTTGATTACAGTAATGTTTAAGTTGAGATTTACAGAAATATTTGAACTGTAACTATGTTAAAGGGAACACTGCTGCTGAAAAGCTCCTTATTTGTTTAGTGTTTGCAAACCAAGTGTTATTGCACTTTTGTTCATATAGCAGTACTTTTAAAATAAAATGGCGCAATACACTACTTTAGAATTAATTATTTAATTTTGCGTATAACAATGTGATTAATCGTGATAAAAAATGTTGCCCAGCATTAATATGGATA
>JBBPCX010000135.1:3116960-3132173 GCA_037974365.1 Hydrocynus forskahlii | reverse complement strand
TGACTGCAATTCATATAGGTAATTTGGAAAATCTAAGAAAAATATGATTTGCATAATAATTTGGAACGCAGTGTACAGCTCTAGTTGGACATATGAACACTTGAAGTTTAACATCAACAAAGACATTTAGTCGGCTTTGGGGGAGCCCAGATTGGTCTTCAGGACACGTAGGTTGGTCCTTTACAGAACTGACCCAACTTTCTTCGGTTTATTTCAAAACTAAGAAAAGCATGTGCTTGACCTTGCATTAGACTGCATTTCTATTGGGGCTGTGGTCCACCTGGATGCGTCCTTTCAAGAAGCACATGGAGATTTTCTGGAGAACCATCAGAGGGGACGTTTGACTGATGTCCGCACTCTGAGCAAGTCTGTGGCATTAAAATATCAGGCTCTCATGCAGATGAGGAAGCTGCTTATTTTTTCCTCACAGCATCTAATATCTACAGCCAGAAATAGCCTCAAATAGAGCTCCATTTCAAAGAGTGCATTTTTGTCTATTTTCTGTGTATGTAATGACTTCAGGGTTTAAATTGAGACGTGTGGATTTCAGCCTCTGATTCAGTCATACTGATGAACCAGAAGAAGAAAAGAAGGACATTTCACACTCACACACTCATACTTCCCTTCTATTGATTTAATCTGTTTGGCAGGATTTGGTTTACCATGTTTAAGTGCATCATTGTCTTGAAAATGAAATCCCTTTGCCTGTCATATCAATTTATCAGGCAGTATTTTTCATCCACCGTGGAGGAGATTGCGCTCCCTTTAGACAATCTGGTCCCATCGCATCCACATAGAGGAGTAAGCCCCATCACAGACTCTAGTGATTGGCATCGCTAGTGCGTAGCGAGCCAGGGTTTATTTGTGGCACATCGCTCTGTCTGCTATCCTAATCATCTGTGCTGGATTAGATGGATATTTGTCCCCATTAGAATTTGTGATAAACACATTCAGCCAGCATTGGGTATTATATGTGTCAGAATAAAATAGAAGGCTAATAATAAATTCGGATAATAAATCCGACCACTTTACTCCAGATCGGCTCAATGCAATGCATATTTGTTATTGTTTAAATGAGTGAGACATTAAACTGACTGGCTCCGAGTTCAGCACTGGGACCTGGTGCAAGCAGCTTTCACCAGGTTGTTTAGTTTGGGGCATTCCAGTGGCTCTCGGTCGTTTACAACTATTTGTATCCCATGGTCCTCCAGACTCACGCTACAGCTTGGTTTTGTTTTCAAGTCTCACCGCATTTGTTTGGCAGCCTGTTCTTTTTCTTGAGAGCTTTCTGGGTAGATGGAAATAAAGGGGTTTTATAGTGAAATTCCATCCCAAAGCAGTCTAAAGATTTCATAAAAAGTCAGTTGCACAGTAAATAGTTTGCTTAAAGTCACTGGCACATTTCTGTGACCGTGGCTCCTGTTTTTAATCAGCTTTTTGAAAAGAGCTCACCCCAGAACATGTCAGATTTTTCAGATTTGTAAAAATGTGTCAGCACATGGAAGAAAACAGATTGTGGTTACAGTACTGCCATTGAGTTGGCCTTCCTCATCCCTCCCTCAAACGCAACTAAGCTCAGTAGGAGCCACAACCTTATCTTCCTCCAACCCTGCACAATAACACCTAGTTTCACTGATGAGCTATTTTCCTTAACAGAGAAAAGGACTTGATTAATCGGGTGTCATGGTGAGAGCCCACCAAGCCCTCCACCTTCAGTGAATGACGGCCCGTCATATTAGTGATGCCTGTGCTGACGTGCCTCAGTGTTTGGACTTGTGGGTGGTATCTATGACTGTTTTTATGCGTCATGTTATGGTAATAGATTTTGGAAGAGTGTGAATGTGTTTAACTGAATGCAGACTTTTCACATACCTCACACGTCTGCATGAATCTTGCTTGAAAATGTTCTTTGTGATTGATGGTGGCGCTATCTTTAATGGATGGACCAATATTGGATTTTTGTGCTGATGCCCAGTTATGGACTGTAGAAATTGGGACTTAATGTGGATTAGCAAACATTTAATTCTATAAGGTTACAAAAGGAGTAACGTTTAAACAGTTTCGCACATTAGCTCATTTACCTGAAATAGGCTCTCGAGTCTTATACTGCAAGTTCGATCCCCAGCGATGTCCCAAGAGTCCAAAAGAGTATACTGGCCTCGCTTTCTCTCTTCCACTCAGCATCACTCAGTGCAATGCTTCCTAGCACTGGTGCCTTTTTAACTGATTGAGCAGAATTGGTAGTTAGTGTTCTCCAATCGTATTAAGCCATAGGACACGGTTCAGAGGGAAGCACAGTTGCAGGTGATGAACGGAGATGTGAAGAGATGTTTTATTGTGGAATATGGGTGACAAGAGTTCAAACAGAATACAAAACACTGAGCAAAAGAGTAGCTGAATGGTAACAGGCTTACTCGGTACACGGGAAGGTAGATAAACAAAATGGCGACCAGAGAACACACAAGACAGCAGGCAGAGTCCGTAGTGAGTAACAGGTGAGGTTCGTACCAAGTCCACACAAAGGGATAATCCAAAAGCGAAGTCAAACACGAAGCAAAGACCAATAAACGGGTAGTCCACAAAGAGCAAGGCAAAGAGTAATCCAAATAACAAGGGAGGAAGGCTCGAGGTTAGTGTGTAACGAGGTTAGTGTGTAACGCCCGTGTATAAATAGTGGACTAGAAGATTGGTTCCACATGTGGGTGTGTTAGGTGTGACTGAGGGGCGTGGCTAAACCTCTGGAAAGGCGTGGTGGGAGGTGTGTGCGAGTGGGACGTGGCCGGAGGGTGTGATGGTTTGAGGTGGTGTGGTGGGGGCGTTGCAGTGGAGGTGACTGGATTCATGACACCATACAATGACACTGTGTTAGTGGCACCCCAGAAAGACTGGGTTCAAGTGATCTGGAGTCACCCTCAGTAACAGTAACCCTCCCCCTCCCAGTGTTGGTGATATCATGTGATTGGTTGAGTCTTAGATAGCGAGGAAAATTGCACGTGCATCCTTAGAATCTGTCCCTCTAACAGTGTGGTTTGTTTTAATTGGGTAATTTAGATCATAATCTTTTTTTAATTACTTTGGCAGAGACTTTGTGTTTGTAGTGTTCACTCAGGCGAACCTTAGAATCGTAATCAGTGCTCTGTTGTGCCGTCTGTGTCTGAGGCCTCTCTGACCCTCGACACTGTACAGCATACCATGAATTGAAAGAGAAAAGGAGCCAAGGACATTATCTTACTGCACAAGTCTTTATCTTGCTTTTCGTTGTGTACTCTTTTTTTTTATGTGCCTTTTTTCCTCTTCTCTCTCTCTCTCTCTCTCTCTCTCCCTCTCCCCCTAATTTACTTTTTCTGCACATAGACAAATACACATGTATGCCTATCTGTTGAAATTGCTGTAACCTTTTCAGAGATGGTTCTATCAGTGGGTTTTCCGTCAGTGTGCCCTGGTGCCGTGTTCCTGGAGAGATCTGGAGGCTCTGACAGCATAAAGCTGATTAGACACTAACCAAAGATTCATTAGTTTTATTTAATGGAATAGAAATGAGCGGTTGGGAGATTTGAATAAATTAACCTTCATTGGCTCCCTAGAGGCATGGGAGAATGACAGAGAGGGTGAGGATGAATTTCCCCCTTGTCACTGATATAATGAGTTCTGATTGCATTATTGTTGCATGGAGTATGTTGTCATTTAACCCTGAACCGGGAAGAGTTGTTGATCACACCGCATGGGGTGCGGCTGTTTGTTTGAACGTAGTTTTTCATGAATTCTTCGGCAGCTAGTACAAAGCAAATTACAGGTTTAACAGGCCTTTTGCTCTTGAAAACAAATGGTGAAAAGCTTGCTTTGCTCATTATTCATGTGTAATTATTCCCCTCTTTCGAGATGAACTGCTCCAGCATGCTGCAGTATGCAGGTCAAGCGAGGAATGATCTTGTCGGGAGTATTTGAATCAGTGCCACTCTTTTGTCTGAGGAAACCGTTTTGGGACCACTGCAGTGGGAGGAAATGAGTAAAAATAAGAACATTATGACTTGTTTACTCAAGCTGTTCTCGTCCTTATTTGTCTCTGGGAGTCCTGTCGCCTGTCTCGTCAAAGGTGACCACCCACGCTGCCTCCCAACCGCATCCATGTAAAATCATTTACATCACGTCAGCAATAAAGAGGTCAGCGATGAATTTCCACCAGGCCATATTTTTAACTGTTGGAGGTCCTTATGCTTTTCCCTATGGAAAGACGTATGGTGGTATGCTATAACCTTTTGCCAGAACAAAGTCCCATTAACTTCCTTGATTTATTGCAGTGAAAGAACCAATATCAAAGAAAAGAAGGTCAGCAAATTAAGTTTCATGTCTAAAAAGAAGATAAAAGTGGGCTGGTCTCCTATCGAAACATTTAATCACCTATAATACCGATAATCTCAATGACACATGGAATTATAAATCATCTGCACGACTTTTGACTTTATTGTGAGAGAAATTAATATAACTGTTGTCTGGCTGCGAAGGGAAAATAGCAATATTAGGCAACGATTGCAAATTGTGAAAATGCAGGAAAGAGCTGAGAACACAATCAATTACAAGATTAGCATGCAACTCTCAATTGAATTCATCATTCAGTGATCACAGCTGAAAGGGTACCATAATGGAGATCTAGCTTTCATGTCCTTTAGGGAAAAATTAGTGGTGATTAAAACACAGTCACAACAATTTGTCCACAGTGTATGTAACATCACAGCAAAACAAGAACATTTTCCAGATCATTGCCCCAGTCGTTGGTCTTTGGTAGTTACCCTTCTTGTCAACTGAATGTGTTTTGGAAAAGACACTGAATCTGTAAGTCAGAGGAGTCAGAGGTTTGCGGCTTGATGTGAACTGTCCTCTCAACTACCCATCCCTGTTTCTGACCTTGCCTTTTTGACAGATCCACAACACCCCTCTTGTCGTGTAGCCATGGTTTTCCCCTGCTGAAACTCCAGCCTGCATTAACAGTCTAGACCCGGGCACATACTTAAGATGAATGCTGACAGTGTGCTGAGTATCAGCAAGCACAGTGGGCCAAGGGGGGGCCGGCAGTCCTTTTTTTTCCTTTTCTTTTTTTTTTTTTGGCTTCGGAAAATGTCACGATTTTCTAGTGGGAATATATTACCTTTTACTTGGTCCGTGACAGTGTGGCCATCATTTTCCCATAATTTGCATACTGTTGACCTTCATCAGTCACTTATTTACTCCATCATTTTTGCAGTTTTCGTATAGGCATGTGTTAACAATGCTTAATTACGGTCCGCAGTCACCGTGGCTTGGGCGTGAGTTGAACACCAGCAGGGCTCGGTGGGTGTGATTCTTTAGGTCACTGTGCACAGAGCCTTTGTAAACTGGATGCAGGAGAAAGCTGCTGGTACGTTTTGCCTCAGGGCTCAATCAATCCCATCAGTCTTTTGCTTCACTAAACCCGCAGAAAAGCATTCATCAAGGCCAGCACAGCCTCAGTGTAGGATTCAGGATTCAGGAGCCACTGTCTTCGAGTTTTCCAAATGAATCTCAGAGCAGGCCTCTTTTTGTCTAGACTGGTTTTACCCCCGGCTAGCTTTTAGATATGGTACTGAGATTAAACAAAGTATTCTGATCTGTTTGTGCACGTCATTGTTTCTGGCTCACTTCTGGCATACTGGAAGCGTGTTGTACCTAAAGCGAACTGTGATGGCATGGAACTTGTAGCTATTTATCTCAGTCCTGTAACTGTGTTTCTGATGTCCTGGCAGCGTAATTCTCCCCCACAGTTTAAAGCGTTTTCATCCCAAAACCGTGTCCATGGAGTTGAACCAGCTAGAAGTTTGTTCTGTCAGAACTGCTTTTGATGTTGTGTTCATTTGTTGTTAATTATAGTCTCCAGAGTTTTTATATTGTTAGTGATGTCCTGGTACACCTTTTCTCACAGTGTTAAAGATAAATTTGTTAGCGCCAAAGAAAACTCCCTCTGAAATGTAACTTAAGCCCAAGCAGACAGTCGTGCTCGGCTTTTGTCAACTTCCCAGTTGTTAGTTTGTATCTCCATTGTTGTTTTTTGGGGGGAAAAGTAAAAAAGAGTGGCCTCTTTCCATGAACATTTTGACCGATCAGAAAGCAGTGATTAGTAATGGAAAAGGTTTATTTGTAATGGAAGAAGATTTATTTGCGGTATGGCAAGTTCCTTGGGCCAGTGGAAATGCGCCATTTGATACATTTGTGACTCAGGATGCTGTAGTACATCAGTAAGACACTCTGCTCTTATGGATAATGTCCATATGTGCTCTTGGTCTGTCTTAGTATGTGTGTGTCTCTGCGTACCTGTTCTAAAGTGCTGGGATGCATTGGGTTGGTTAGTCTGTCTGGATTGAGGCTGATGTTGTGAGGCTACACTCTAAGCTCTACACAGACTCCTGCTGGAAAGTCCTGCAGCTGATTCCCGCACTCCTTGCCTCTATCACACTGTGATTAAGAGGAAATGGTGAAACTGAAAAACATTCGGGCCTTCAGTGAACGGCACTTCGGCCCCAGGATCAGCCGGCGCAATAACGCAGGGAAAATTAGAAAACCGCACATAATAAAACTCCCCATGTTCCCGTAATGCGGGCCCTTAAACAGGGGGACATTATGATGTATGATGATGAAATTAGCCTAATGGAAGCACCAGAATTATTCATGCTGCTAAAGAGACAATGCTGCTGTTGTCTCGCTGCATTTGTTGCCTGTGGGCGTATTCCACCAGCCTTCGCCCCACATGCTAAACTACTCATAAACACATAGTGTAAACAACCCAGCGCACGATTACTAGCCAGGGGGAAAGCTCTGACATGACTGATAACGTTGGCGCAAATGTGTAACTCTGCAAAGATTGTAGTGTTGAGATTGTTGCTATTGGAGAATCATTTTACAGAGAGAACTAAAGATGCTTATTTTACCAGGTCAGTATCTTCTTTGTGCTACAGCTGTGCTTGGTGTAGACTCTTTCATATGGAGCACTTTATCATTTCTCATCACTCAGACGCAGGAGGACCGTATATCAGCCTTAATTGAGCAGTCAGGTTCTGGAGATTGTAATTAAGTCCGTGTAACGAGGTCTCCTTCCAACCTCTGAGTTCTTCTGTGTCTCTGCTCATAGAGATGCCTCTGTTCTACCTGACCCTGTTTGCATTTTTAGGTATGTGAGTTTGTATGTGTGTGCATGTTTATAGAAACCGCCCCCAACCACTTTCATGTCTGCACTGGAGGTAGTCGGAAGAAAGCTACACTGCGCGCATTGATGAGGGCAGCCTTTGAGCTTTGCCTTGCACCAAACATTCGATAAAGAGCCCGCTGTGCATGGCTTGGCCCGTTAACGCCACACTGACATCAGCAGCTCTGTTTACATTCCTGCAGCCACCTCCTCAAACCTTCAGAGATCCATTCACAACTTCATTTCTTGTCCATTCGTACCCGAAGCCATTTTGCCCCGAGAGGTCAAAGGACTAATAATAACTTAAAACTAAGAGTATCAGCCTTACTGTGGAAACCATTCTCCTCAGACTCGGGCCATTTAATTATTAGGGCACTTACTGGTTTGTTTAATTGTAACCTTTTGCTGCAGCGCATGCTGCACGGGCATTGTTCTTGCACTGTAAATGCTCAAGCATCAAGGTGAAAAGATAAGTTAATAGTCCAATAAGAATTCTCCAGACAACTGACATATTTCCTGTAAGCCGGATCACTCAGACACCTTGTTCATTTATCTGGCCAGGGCTTCAGTCATTCCACACAGTCAACGTGCTCATTCCCCAGTGTGTCAGAGACCATGCCAGGCAGCCGCTTCTAAGAATAGCACTTCATTGTTTCTCCCTTATCTAGAATCGAGGCTCAAACCTGTCCTGCCTCCTACACCTTGTGACTGGGTTTTACGCACCACACTCATGAATTAGAGGACTGGATGTAGCCTCGCTTGCTAAGTTTGGCTCTCATGCACGGACTTGCCAACTGCTGCAGGACTGTTGAAATGGCAGAGCAAGGTTGTTATCTGACCTTGAGAAATCACAGCAACCGTTCACCCTCTCCAGCGTTATTATTTATCCTCCAGCACCTGGTGGCTGGCTGCGTGCAGCTAGGGGCGTAACGGAGCAGCTCGGGACACTTTGTTTTGGACAAGCAAATGTTACATTAGTGCATTCTTAGTTGAGGTGAACAGGGTGAGCGACTTAGTGGTACACTGTGCCCGTGGTCCAGTGCATCCGTCCAGAAAATAATTTCAGGATTACTAATTCTGAAGCTTCTGTCAGTTGATGTATTGTCAGCCGTTGAATCTTTACTTCCCAGGTTTAAAAGTACAATGTGAATGTAAAATGTAAAATGATTGCTTACCTTGCGGTATTAGGTGAGGAGAAGAAAAGCTCCCTGACCATCCTTGAATGAGATTTTTTTTTTTTTTTAGTTATTGGTCATGGTTACTACTCTTCTGTTTCTGTGTCATAGAATGACACAGAAACAGTGGTTATATGCATCAGCAGGTTTAATACAAAAGCAGAAATCATATCGCATATATCAGTTATTGCTTAAATCCAGCCCCCTTGGAGGGTCTCTGAACATTAACTGCCTGTTTAAGGTCCTGCCACAGCATCTCAAGTGGGTTTAAGTCACACTGTTTAGACCACTTCAAAACATGAAGGCTTGGGGGTCAAGATTTTTTTTTTTTTTTGGGCAACTGCTACATGTTCTTGGTGAGCAGTGTTTTTTCCTCTCACATGGATACCACTTGTGCCCAGTCCCTTTTTGTTGCTCAGTCTTTTTTTTTTTTTTTTAAGAATCATGAACATTGACCTCATCTGAGGCAAGCAAGGCCTGCAGTTCCTTAGATGTTTGCCAGGGTTCTTCACTGACTTGGCTGTGCTCTGGGAGGAATTTTGGTAGGTCAGCCACATCTGGGAAGACTCACCACTGTTTCAAGATTTCTTTGTTTGGAGATAATGGCTTTCACTGTGGTTAACTGGGGCTCCTGGAGCATCAGAAATGGCTTTGTAATCCTTTCCAGACAATAACTTCTAAATTCCCACAATCAACCTTGAATTTCTTTGCCTGCAGCATCTTGTTGAGAGCTTTTACCTTTTTTTCCAGGATTCAGCAGATCGGTCGTCTTTTACTGGCAATAATCAAACCTGAGTGTGTGTTAGATCATTGAACCCGGTTAACTAAATTTGGTTAATTGGCTGATTAAGTAACTAATTGGACCATTACTTTTTCACGCTAGACCAGTCATTGGTGGACAAATTTTGTTTCCCTCTGTAAAATGCTATGTTTACTCATATTGTCTGTCTTACATTAAATTTCATTTGAAGATCTGTGGCAATAGAAAAAAAAAAACAGAAAAAGGAGGACAAATACTTTATCGTGACACTGTCTCCTTTAAAGAAATTCAGACTACCAGCTCAGATTACTGAAAGCTCATCCTATGTATTTGCATTCTCCTAGAAGCTAAGTGACAATGTGCTGAGGAGTAACAGCAATCCAACTGAATGTATTAGGTCAGTGATGTGTTAATGTTTGGTGGAGTACAGTGGCCCTCTTTCTCCCTGAGATGGATAAATTGGGCTTAATCTTTGTGTTAAGTTGTTTTTCAGGCTCAGGGAAGATTAATGGTTGGCCCTTGAGCCCCGCACCCCACCTCTGAGAAGCCCTGACACACTTGGGCCCTGCTGAATGCGAGACTTTGATAGAAACATTGTCCGTGTTGAATAAATCACGGCTCGAGTGACGCAGCACCAGCTGGCGTTAATATGGCCTGTGTTGTAAAGGGGAAGGAGCTTGGGCTGAAACATTCTAGAACATTGAAAGCAGGTGCGGTGGAGTAGAGTTAAAACATATTGCGGCGGCGAAGGCTTGGCGGGAAGCTCTTTGACAGCTCTCCGTCTCCGCTGAGCAGCCGCATGTGCTGCTCTGGCGCTGCAAAGCGTCTGGCGGAGAAATGTTGAAGGCTCCTGCCAACATCTCAAACAGCTACTGGCCTTTTGTAATGTCAGCCTCTGTGTTCATGCGTAAGTGGGATTTAATTTCCACCCACGGAGAGGCAGACACCTGCCACACAGGGCGCGTTGCATCAGGATTGAGGCTTGCCCGGTTCGGCATGAAGGATCACAGGCAGATTAGAGGATGTTCTGCTATGCTGAAGGCTGAATGAACCGCACTGCCATCCCCTTGCTTTCAGAGGGACAGCCTCCAGGTCCCTCAAATGCATTTGCTACTCCAGAGTGTAGCCCCCTGCCTCTCACTTACTGCGAGGCCCTCATGTGCGCATGACCTGACTGTGAGGATCTCCGTGACACCTCCTCCGGTGTGTTACGGTTGGTATATGAACACAGTGAGCGCTGGCCCCTCTAAACTGAGTCCAGACCCTCCAGGCCTGCCCTGAGGCCCAGTGCATCCGGGCGGTGGAAGCCATGCAAGCCCTGCCTTGAATACGCTTTGCCTGGTGGGCCACGGTTCTGTTCTGTATGACTGATCTGGAGCGCGCACACACACACACACACACACACAAATAAACACACACATCACAGTGCTTGTCAGGGAGAGTCAGCTGTGTCTGTGATCATCTGTGCTGTCATTATCTTTGCTGCTGCATTGATCCTGCCCAACCAGTGGTGTTTGTTGTATGTTTTTGTAGCACACTGTAGCTCACCACACAAGGAGGTAATAAATCCATGCCTATTGTTTAGTGTGTATGTATGTATGTGTGTGTGTGTGTGTGTGTGTGTATGTGTGTATGTGCAGGCAGCGCAGCATAAGGACTTGGTGTCGATTCTCTTTGATGAAGCCCCATGTGTGCTCTTTGCTAATACAATATGTGGGAGGGGTCTCAAGCCACGCCATTGCGAGTGTCTTTGCTGTTATCGATGTACATTTAGTCCAGCTTTGAATATTGCCATGGTTCTTCCAAGAGCTGACGAGAGACTCTGATTCTTCGCAGCTGCCGCTGCGAGTGTTGCCTGCGGCTCACCATGCTTCAGATCAACGAGCCTCTGAGAGGGAGGCTTCAGAGGTTAGAACAAGACAGCGAGGGATGGATTTGTGGAGAAAGGAGAAGAAAAGCTTTTATTGGTTTTTGTGGAGGGTGTCATCACTACACCTACCTCCAGTGTCTGGCCCGGTCCTGCTCTATTCTACCATGCATAGAACACACGCTTTGTTTACATCCAAACAACGGTTTATTGTCATCTGAGCCATACACACAGTACACAGTGTAACAAAACAACATTCCTCCAGGACCAAGGAGCAACATGAACAAAAACAACAAGACTACACAAGTGCAGACAGGACAAAATACAGAGTGCCAAGAGCGGGAGAAAGAGAGTGTGAGAAAAACACGAGCAACAATACAGTAGAACAAGACAATATTAAGTGCAGCCGACGTTTGAATTAATACAGTATTGTGATAGATGTTGTATTCTAGCAATGGAGTTGTTAAGTGCACAAAAATGTGGTATAGAGGAAGATAGGTATGAGGAATGATACTGCAAATAATAGCAGCAGCAGGATAGAGAATGTGCAGTGTGTGATAAATTGTATTTCTAGTCGCAATTGTGGTGTAAGTCGTTTGCAGAGTTTGGGTGACTGTTCTTGGTGTTTGAATATCCAGTCTTTAAATTCATTCATTCATTCTTACCAGGGTCACGGGTACCCGGAGCTTATACTGGAGTCTAGAGGCGCGAGGGAGGGACTCACCCTGGGTGGGACACCAGCCCACTGCAGGGCACTCATACACACACACACACACACACACACACACACACACACACACACACACACTATTCGCTCACACGCTCTCACCTGCAATCAATTTAGAATACCCAATTCACCTGACATGTATGTCTTTGGACTGTTGGAGAAACTGGAGACCCTGGAAGAAACCCATGCCACCACGAGGAGAACATACAAACTCCACACACACAAGAGCAGGACCTGGATTCAAACCCCCAGCCCTGGAGGCGTGAAACCTCGATTTTTAAATTAATAATATAAATACTTCATTGTTGGAATATTTGAATACACTTATGAATGAAGAATACAGTAAGAGATCTGAATGTGATCACGGATATAGTGTTTTGTTTGTGTTTTAGCCGTATTGTGATTTTTCACTTGCTGCCAGTTCGGTTGCAGAAGTAGTCCTGCGATCTATCATATTTATTTATTTATTTATTTAGTAAATTGTTGTCCCTCTGCTGACAAATCACTTAACTTGACGTACAGTGCAACTGCCTCTCTGGAGTATTACGTGTTTTCAAAACATTTAAAAATGACCTAATTTTGGTTTTATTCCAGACTACATGTGACTTGTGGATTTAGCTAATTATGTGACTGGATACCAGAGTTCCGATATATATTTACGTTTGAATAATCTTTTTGGAATGATTATGCTCTTTTCCTGTTTGGGGAAGGGGTGTCTCTTTACCTGCTGCAAGTGGACCCCCTCATTTTTTCTCTTGTATATCTCCTTAGTTTTTTGCTGTGTTGCTCTCATTGTTGTGTGCTCGCGGCGCCTGTACCTCCTGTTCTTTTTTTGCTCAGCTTCCAAATCCACTTCCTGTTCGGCAGCCATCCTGCTGTTATTTGTTTTCCCTGGCTGACGCCGGAGTGATATTTTCCCTTCATCTTTTTCTCATAAGGAGAGAAGTGGTTTTGACCAGCTGCTGAGTGCTGCTTAAATAACTCGGACGACTCTGCTCTAATGGAGGAGATGGATCCTGCTGGGAGCAGGCCAGGAAGACGGTGTGACCGAGCGCAGAGATCTCTCTGCGATAGCTCACAGTATTAGAGCGTACATACTGATGGCTGTGGGAAAGAGAGCTGGAGAATTTGTGGTTTACCATAAGAGAATCCATTCATGGGATATTTCGCTAGAGAATAAATTGTTTCTGCAGAACCAGAGAAAGGAGGACAGGCAGTATTATGGAAGGCAAAAGGATGGGCATGTTTTTGTTATGTGCAGGTTCTGAACCGCGTGGAGTTTGTTGGGAGCTGATTCAGTGAGGGCAGCAGTTCACTTTTAATGGTTCCTGTGTGAGCAGGCAGTGAAAAATACAGTGCAGTTATCACTAAAAGCTCAAAAAGAAATGGTCAGAGAGCATTTTCTTAAAACATAATTAGCTTTCCTTGAAAGCTAACAACAACATTACCTTCAACTAAGAGTCCATTCTGAAGAACAGAAGAGTCAAACAAGCTAACAGCCGGGCTGTTACCCAGGCATTAGCTCATTCCGGCATTATGGGTAACTACTGTTGAATATGAATGACTATGTATCAAAATATTTAGGTAGTTTTTTGCAGCCTTTCTCGTATAAATTTGCAAAGCAGCTCAGTCTGTTCAGTGTGAGAAAATTTGGTTTCACACCAGTAGGACAGATTGGATTCATGACTTTTTTTTTTGCATGACCAGTAGGCAGTAGTAGCCCATTAGCACAACCCTCTTGTTAACACTCCTGTAACAGTCGTCTTCAGTCACTGTAGCCACTTTTAATGTGGATGAAATCCGTGGTTCAACTACGATATAATTGGAACACCTGAAATGTTCTTGAATTTGTTTTAAAAATCTGAACCAAGTTGGTGCTCAGATTAAATCAGTGCTATTCATAAAGACCCCAGTGCATTTCCCCTGCCTGCCGCTGGATTGATTCTGCAGTGGAAATTTTGGAGCAATCAGCGAGGTCACCATAACCAGACCACAAAATGTTGTGTCAAAATCGGGGGATCAGTCCAAAAAGAGTGCAAATAATGAGAGGGGGGCCTGTTTAAAAAGCTCTTCACCACGTATGACTGAAAGACTAATTTCTTTTGGTAGAGTCTGCTTTCTCAACACAGCACCATTTGCATCCTGAAGCTCACAGTGTGTTTGTTTTTAAGTGGTGTAGTTATTACTTTCATCTATCCCTTTATGCGTGTTTAATGTAAACTGGGACTGTAAAGGATCCATGTTTGGTCACCACAGCAGCTAAGGCGTTCCACTGTGCTGGAGGCGTCCTGCTGGTTCAGATGCGATAAAACGCGAACCGATTTTACCCATTTCAGAGCTTTGTTCCCTCTCCTCCTCCACCCTTTTACAGCCTGCACTCTGCGCTCTCTCCGCTTGTTCTCGGTCTCGGTGTCTTGCTCTGCTTCCCGAGAGAACTTTCAGGGAATTGATCTCCAAAGCCAGCTTAATTAAACAGGCTGGTATAAATTAGACACTTTTACAGAAAGGCCACCCGACATGTTTACAAGATTAATTGACGCATCTTTCATACGTGAGAGGCGATTGGGGAGGACCTGCCAGGCCTGCCAGATGGAGCCAGGGCTCGATGGATAGACCGGAGGACAGACAGGTGGGGGGAAGTACAGTATAAAAGTGAGGGACAGCTCTTGAATCGTGTGTTTGATGTTCCTTGGACAGGATTTGGCCCCAGATGGATGGTGGTAAATCATGCAACACACACTCGAGTAAACGGAAACGAGCATTTTATTAAACGCACACACGTAAATGGCAGGAGCTTCGGTCCCTGAGGTACCTGCTAGGCTTGAACGTGGAGGGATTAAGAGAACAGTAAACTTTTCCTCATCCTCTCTTCTGCGCCTCATTAGATTTCCCTGTCAACTTGAGAAGAGCCTGCGTGCTGTTTCTCTTAGACGGTTAGTCTTCCATTCTTTCTAAGCGCACAATAGTTTTGAACCTTCCTCCAAGATCAAGCCCGATAGTCCTGACGGAAATTTCATCACGCCATTCAGGATAGGGAAGCGTGGCTCTCTGAATACTGTGCAATGCGGTGAGATGTTTAAAATCCTCCCCTGTAAACACATTAGGGAACCACTTGTCTTAGGTAACAAAGACAGAGAAACAATCATCAAAACCGTGCCTTCACACATGCATAAATGCATGAGTCTAATTCTGTGTCACAGTCCGTCAGCAGCCTCCAGCTCCCCTCCTCTCTCTCTCTCATCTCTCGCCTTCTCTCTCTCTCCCCCTCCCCTCTCTCTCTGTCTTGCTCCCCCCTCTCTCTTTCTCTCTTACCCTCTCTCTCTCTCCACCCTCCCCTCTCTCTCTGCTCTGTCTCTCTGTCTCTCTCTTTCTCTCTCTCTCCTTCTCTCTCTTCTCTTTCTCTCCCCCCTCTCCTCTGTCTCTGTCTCTCTCTCTGTCTCCTTCTCTCTCTCCTCCCTCTTTCTCTCTCCCCCCTCTCTCCTCTGTCTCTGTCTG
>JBBPCX010000135.1:3101300-3115597 GCA_037974365.1 Hydrocynus forskahlii | reverse complement strand
TTGTGACAGTTGGTTGTACATTTTTGTTTTCTCTTGCACATGAAACGTCAGGCTCTTAGCTTTCAAATGAGACCAACCACAAGCAAAAGGACCAAAGTATGAGGGAGCAGTGAGCCTTTAAAGTTGGGTTCTGCAGTTTGGAAACTGGAGGTGAAGCTTAAGGGGTTTTTGAGAAGAGTCGTTGTTGCTGGATAACTGCAGTGTTATTGTGTATGGGGATGTTTCCAATAGTATCTAAATGAGAGTACTGGTCAGATCCAAAATGTGTGTATTCCTATATGAGGGCACACAGTTTAGGTAAGGTATGCAGGTCTCCTAATGAGTAATAGAGTAAAATGACGTAATTTAGTATGTGAACAGTGTCGTATTAAATAGTGTTCGAGTCAGGTTCTAGAGGTCCAGTGACCGATTTAGTGATTTTTCTGCTCAAACACCAAATTGAATTCATTTGTTCATTACCAAGTTAGTGGGAGTGTTTGAGTATGGGAATTACCCGGCTGTGTTGGACACTGGCCCTTCAGGACCACAGATAAGCCCTGTACTCATACACTGATATGATTTTTAATTGTTTTTATGTATTTAAGACTGATTGTGCCCCAGTCTGGCTACCAGTAACTTTATGTGCTTTTAAACAGTTTTGTTTATAACCAGGCATGACTCACGAGCGTTCGACTAGTACTGCAAGGTTTTAGAAGCACATTATTTATTTAAAATGTGCAGATTACATTCAGAAATAGTAATAGCTGCACATGCACATTTTACGTGCCCATGTTTTCTAAACAAGGTAGCTGCTCAAACACAGTTAAAATGCTGCATTTACAGATTAAGTTTTCATTTTCTCCTTTAAGCCAGCTCCGCACTTAAAGCACAATTAAACCATCTTTCAGATGTGATTTTGGAGCAGTGATGACACAAAAGCTGATCAGCAGGATCGCTCCTTGAAGAAAAATAACTATTATCTAGTGCTTCTCCGTAGCAATGCAATGAAATAAAGGCTTGTGTTGCAAAAATGAAAGGATGTCATCACTGGAAACATCAAGTCTGCTTGTAAAGTCAAATTGCAAATGAAGTATAGACTTGCAAGCTAAAGGCTAGAGAAAACTCACTACATTTGGTTGACTTAAATGCAGTACTTAAGATCAGCTCTATTTCAGAAATATCTCTGTCAGTTACATGGAGAATCTGGGACTAACTGTGGTATAATATCGCAAGCCATATTAAAAGTGTGATATGTTGTGATATACCTGTATTAATAGTGTCTTGGGTCTATAATTGGCTGCATAAGCTCTAAGATATGGATCAAGCTGAATATATAAGAAAGAGCACTAAGCCTCTTGCTGCTGTTCTCCTGTGGGTCTTGTGCGTTATCGTAGTCCCTGGCCTGGGTCAGGTGACAGCAAGGGCTCGGTTTGAAGGACAGACAGTGGTGAGAGGCTCCTGTGCGTGTGCCGAGATGTGAAGGGCCGCGGCCGACTTCTGATGTTATCCGCGCTCCTCATCTGAGAGCTCACTCCATGAATCATTACAGCCCAGCAGCTTTCTTCTCTCATTAGCGACCCGTTACATGCCAAGGACTCACTACTTCACGAGCTCTGCGGAGAGCCTGAGAAAGGGAGAAGATGCCACGTGAAGCAAAGTTTCATTTGTCATCAGCGTCTGTGTTTTTTCCTCTGCTGTTCTGGCGTCCTCTGCCTCTTGCCAAATTCCATCCTCTTCCATCCCATACTGTTATTGTTCTACCTCTTGCTGAGTTCCTGCTATGCTTTTCTTTGTATTTTCTGTCTCTCTCTTTCTCTCTTTCTCTCTTTCTCTCTCTCTCTCTCTCTCTCTCTCTCTCTCTCTCTCTCTCTCTCTGTCTTTCTATTTTTTCTCTTTATCCCTCTCTCTCTCTCTGTCTCTCTGTCTCTCTCTCACTCTCTCTCTCTCCATCTCTCTCCCTCTGTGTGTGTGTATATATATATATATGACTGAAAACTGCTGCATCACCATACAGTCAGGACAGATCTTGGAGGTCAGATGCAGGCCACTAAACTGATAGTTTGTTCAGAAAATAAAAAAAGACATGTTTAGTGTCCAAATGTGTCTTTTTCTCCTCTTGCACTCTAGCTACCAGGCCTAAATCATCAGGCTTCTGTAGTTGTTGACGCAGTATGATAAATTGCTTCCTTTGTTACAGAAACATGCTGAATCGTATTTATCTGTTTAGTCACCGTGGCAGCTTTATTTAGGATTTAGGACAGCACATTTCTACAGTTATTGATCTTAACACCAGATAGGAAAACAGTATTGCAGAAGCATTTTAACTTGCTGAAATTCTATAAATCCTATCCTAACTTCTGGATAAAGCAAACAGTGTTGTAACTTTTGTGTTGTGGCTTTTATTTAAAAGGTTACCAGCCAGGTGTCATTGAAATGGCTCGTCTTTTTTGGCAAGTGAGATAACAAAACAAAACTAATTCACAAGAGATGGGACTTCATATACCTGGGACAGTTTTAGATGTTTTGTCTTCAGAGCTGTAAGGTATTATTTTGAGCCAGTCAGGTCTTAATGCAGGAGTGAAGATAGGATGCGTCTTTCATACAGTCTTTGACTTTTATCTATTATTTTGTCCATTTAGATAACAATCTCATACAATGTAAAATCACTCAAGCGTGTCTGAGCTTACGTAACTCGCCGTTGTTTGATCCAAGCATATAATGAGTGCATGATTGCATATAATAGGTGGTGGGGGTGGACTTTTCGAATCCTACCTGCAGCATCCCACCACTGGGCTCCTGAGCAAGACCCTTAACCCCGAGTTGCTCCTGCCCCCTGTAGTTAGACAACGGAAGTGACTTTGGATACAAGTGTCTGCTAAATGTAAAATGATTGAGGCATGCAGTTTGCCAAGTGCAGACTTGTGGCTTATGTGGGCTTTGATGTAGCGCCAGAGCAAAAAATAAATAAAAAAGTCCAATTTTGACACCTTGTCTTGGCTGCTCCAGGACGTTTAGGGTGAAGGGGGAAACCTGTAAGTAAATGCAGAGCTTTTTAATGCAGGAGGTTTATGAACTAGGCGTCAGGTTTTCTTACTGAGACGGAGCAGAAGGGTGGTGAGCCTACGGGGCAGAAGGTGACATTTCTATACCCCATCCTTCCTGTTTTCCCAAGAAAAACAAAGCCAAGCAAAACAAGTGTAAGCCAAGAGTGGCGATGAATTTTTCATGAGAACAGTCCTGCGTCTACGCAGACATCACTCTGAATCATAAATAGCTCCTCACATTTACTGTAAGAGATGACAGCGCCGTGCTCATTTATTAGGCCAAACGTTCGCTTTCATTATTTGCTTGTTGTTACTTGGTTTTGAGGCAGAATCTTCATGGTTGTTACCGAATCCATAATTCATCAGATAGTTTGGCTTTTTACTGCTTTTATCTTTTCTCGGAGCAGGAGCAGAAGTATAGTTTCTGGTTATTGATCGTTGTCTGTAATGGTTAAGCATCTGAGCCTGAAGTCAATTTATATAATGGAATTCTATTAAGAGACAGGGGTTAATAACTAATGGGAACCTTTGTGTGCATAATCCTCCCTTTGTCCTTTTGAGATGGGAAATTTGCAGCTATTGAAATGAATCTGCTGCATTGAAGAGGGACTTAAAGGCTCATTCAGGCTGTGTCCTCTGACTGTGTGACACTTTAGTCTCAAAGCGAGACTGAAAAAGGAACACTTCCGAAATATTGTTCTGTCCTTGCCTGTGTCTACACAGGGTCGGATTGTTACGCTGTGTGTGGGAATTCACTGTGTTAGGAATTTACTACAAAAGTGAAGCCGTAAGTTGTGTAAAAGGTTAAATAAAGAGATAATTGCGGTGTTTCTCTCAGATTTTGTTCCAGATCTGTCATTGTGATGTTGACCAGGGTAGGCTCAGCACACAGAATTATTTTTAATGATGCAGTGAACACACTGGACTTAGGAATACTTGCTTTTGCATTCTCTACACATTTATTGTAATGTTCACTAGTGGGCTACTTTTGATTAGTAGAGGTTGAAGAATTTGGTACCACTTTACAGTAAGACTAACCTTACATAGCTTTTGTAAATGATCTTGCAAGATGATGTTGCAAGTCATACAGGGATGCAGACTCACCATTAGACAAGATCTGGTGTTTTAATGGTAGTGGCATGATAGTTTTACATTCTGCCTGAGAAAGAGACAAGAGAAACTCAGCAACTAGCAAGATCTCAGACCCACCAAATAGTGAGTCCTCTGACTGTGTCACACTTAAGTGTCAAAGCAAGAAGGAAAAAGGAAAACTTCCGAAATATTATTCTAACTCTGCCCGTGTCTACAAAGGGTTGGATGGTTAAAACGTGTGTGTGTTTAAGTAGGAAAAAGGCTCTAACTGTGTATGTTTGTCCATCTGTTTCTCTCCCAGGACTGAATCCACTGCCCTTCGACCCCGCCACCAACAACGAACCTCTGCAGTTCAGCAGTTCCAATGGTCCTCTGGTGTCTGAGTGTCCCCTCGAGAACAGCACAGAGAACAACAGCAAGAAAAGGAAGAGGCCTAATCTTCCTCCAGGTACATATTTTCAGTATAATCAAAAATCAAGGCCCTAATACCATCCTCAAACCCCAAACATGACAAATTCAGTCAAGCCAGTCCTGTCTTGATGTCGCATAGTGCATTCAGCTCCTCTAGATCTGGAGTCTCTCCACACGGGCCCCCTAGAGGCAGTCATGGGTATGTCTAGTCTGCAGAATTCATTTTTTACCACAATAAAATATGATTTATCTTTCCAAAAGCTGCAGATCATCCTGTGCATATCATGGTAAAATGGATACAGAATTATTTTTAGTGATGCGGTGAACACACATTTATTTTCAAGTTCAGTAGTGAGCTGCTTTTGATTAGTAGCGGTAGAAGAATTTGGTACCACTTTACACTAAGACTAACCTTACAAAGGTTTTGTAAACGATCAATAATCAGGTTGTTAATTTGGTTGTAGACAGTTTATAAGTCATTAATAAGCAGTTATAAAAGAGTAATACATTGTTGCAAATCATACACTGATGTAGACTGGTGTTTTAATGGTAGAGTGACATGTTAACAAAGACCTGAGTAATCATTCTGCCTGAGAAAGGGACAAAATAAGCATTTATAAACCTTTCATAAGTGTAGTCTTATTATAATGTAATAAATCTGTAGGAAGTGAGGAGCTCTTGCTGGTTTCGCTTCAATAAAAGTGCAAAGTGGAAGCACAACATGAGCTTCACAACTTTTATTAACCCATGATCACAGATGCAGCGTCATATTCCCAAACAACAACTCCAAACAGAGATTTCAGTTTGCAGTTGAAGGACCAAGACTGTCTGTCATTAAAATCTGCTGTCACTAGAAGCCATAAGGCTAGAGCAAGACTCTTCTTCTCAGGTAACACTAAGCTCACATGTACTACTTATATTTGTATTTATATATTATTTTCTATTTATATTGCAGAGTGTAATTCCAATGGTTCTTTCCATTTAAAAATAGATAGGGAATTTTATTTTACTCAAAATGAAATGAAAACAATGCTAGGAAGCAAACATTAGCCTGTATATCTGTAGATATTCCAGGCTGAGTGAGTTTGACCAGGCAAGCTGTCCAGTGTATTTAACTATAAGGGAAACCCTGTTTTTGATTACGGGAACAGTAAAGTAAACAGCAGCAGTGCTGGCAGTACCTGGCTTTGTAAATAGTTTGACCTCTGTGAGCCCGCTGTGTGAGAGTGAAGAGACATAGTCCTCAGGCGGGGTGTTGAGTTTACCTTTCTGCTCCGTATTTCCCTATGGATGGCCAGCTTTAAACCCGTGCAAATGTTAATTGAAGAATGCTGAACTAGTTAATTATATTAGGATAAGTTGAAGAGAAGGAGAGGGACGTTCTTGAGAGTGAGCGATCTTGCATTCCATTTTATGTGCTTTCGCAGATGTTAATTGGACGAGATTAATTGTCAGTGTTAATGAGCCCATCATTTCCCCAGGCTGTCACGGTGTGTGTGTGGGTGGGTGGGAGTGTGTGGGTGGGTGGGTGTTTTGGGGGAAGTGTCTACTTTTCCCATTCCTGCACCTCTAGAGCTGACAGCGCCTCCTCAGATTTCATTTATTCCAATGTTAGATTTGATTTATTCCAATGTTAGCTACTTCGAGTAAACGGAGCTATCTTTCCAAGTGTGCTTTTGTTAGTTTTGAACTCTTGGTGGTCCTGTTTGCCTCTGGAGCAGCCGCCCAGGGCTTGAAGTGGGTGTGATTAGGACTTAAATGAATGCAAATGACAGCGAGAGGCACTCCTTATCCATGCTCTGTTCCTCACGCTCCCATACAACTGACACAAATGGAAGTGAAATGGGCCATTGTGCGCTAGTAGCAGTCAGGAGCCGGATGTGCAGATCAAAGCCAGCCAGCAAGCTTTAGATCAAAACCTCCCAGTGCTAATCTAATCTGCCCATTTCACAGCGCTCATTTTCTTAGAGCGTGGACTCCATCTGTATTCACTCAACTGAATATCCCAGCCTGTTCCAGAGTGTCCATCTCGTAGTGAGACAGGAGGTAAAAATGCGTAATGCCGTGATTGTTGCAGTGTTCTGGCACCACTTTTGATCGTTCTTCAAGGCATTGGCAATTAGCATCCATGATAAGCCCTCAATGACGTTCGTTTGAATAATGAGAATTGTTTTGAGTAGCTCGCAACTCGTCCTCCCCTGCTCCATTAACCTGCCGAACAGTGTCCGCGTACTGATCTGCTTAGCAACTGAGAAGTAGCGGAGAGCGTTCCTCTTTTGCAGCAGTGCTGATTCGCTGCCCAGTCTGTCATTAAGCCTTACTCTTATCCACCATGACTGTGCCAGATCAATCTGCTCCCCTATGAGGGGAAGAAAAAAACCCATAAATGACAACAATTCACAGCATCTGGAGTATAATGCATTCAGCTGCCGTAATGTCCTCTGGCAGTGCGAGGCAGGGGAAGTTCTCTCCACGTCTCTGAGGAAGAGAACTAATGCAGAGGGGCGTAGACTAATTACCCGCCATGCAGATTTAACCTCGTTAAAGCATTGTAATAGATAGATTCATCTCATTAGCCGTAGCGCTCCATTAGAGTGGGTCCGCCCCTGGCTGTATGTTGTTATGGAGTGAGAGTGGGCAAGGGTGCCGGGGCTGGAGAAGGCCGCTTGGCAGCATGTTTATGCCATGTGCTAACCTTTGCGCGCTCCAACCAGAGCTGAAAGACCCCTAATTGGTGCCCGTTTGCCATTTAGAAGCCTCTCTTGGCGTTTAGCAAAGCAAATAGCAGTGACTGTTTTGACACACTGCTAATAACATCTCCTCTGTAACAACCTTAAAGTAACAAAAGACATCATGTGCACCATCTGCACCACAAACAGTCTGGTTTTGGCCCCTCTGCCCAAGTGTCTGTCTCTCTCTCTCTCTCTCTCTCTCTCTCTCTCTCTCTCTCTCTCTCTTTCCTCTCTCTCTCTCTCTTTCTCGCTATCTATCTCCCTCTCTCACTCTCTCTCTCTTTCTCTCTCTCTCTCTCCTCTCTCCCTCTCTCTCTCTCTCTCCCTCTCTCTCTCTCTCTTTCTCTCTCTCTCTTTCTCTCTCTCTCTGTCTCTTTCTCTCTCTCTGTCTCTCTGTCTTTCACTGTTTCTCTCTCTTTCTCTCTCTCTCTTTCTCTCTTTCATTCTCTGTCTCTCTTTCATTCTCTGTCTCTCTTTCTTTCTCTTTCTCTCTCTCTCTCTCTGTCTCTTTCTCTCTGTCTCTCTGTCTCTCTGTCTCTGTCTCTTTCTTTTTCTTTCTCTCTCTCTTTCTTTTTCTTTGTCTGTCTGTCTCTATCTGCTTCTCTCTGTCTCTCTCTGTGTCTCTTTCTCTATCTCTCTTCTCTCTCTCTGTCTCTCTCTCTCTCTCTGTCTGTCTCTCTTCTCTCTCTCTGTCTCTCTCTCCCCCGCTATTGGCCTTCTTGATTTGTGGTTCGGATGTAGTTTCATCTTAATTGTTTTTAAACCCCACCTCACCTGAATCGCTTTGTGTTTACAAGCAATGAAGAAACCTTTTCCCTGACAGGCATAGCATTTTTTCCTGCTCTGCTATGTGAATAAGTTTTAGCTTTCCTTGTTTTAACTCCACCAAGAAGATAACAGCACAGACTCTTCAGTTTTGTCAAAATTATCCATCTTTAAAGATGACTTTGAGCCAGATGTTCTCCAAATATTCCTTCAGACAGTACTTCTCCAGCTGAGCCGTGTTGCATCACCTGAACTGAATACTGCACTCTGATTTGTTGAAAGGATTTATTGCGTTGTGTGAATTTGTCATTTTCAATGGTAAAATCTGAGCTTGCAGTGCATTGACAGTCAGTAATAATGACTTTTGTGAAAAAAACATTTTTATAATGTGTTAAAAAATGATTTAATGATCTCTTCAAATAGAAACTGACTCTTAAACAATGCTAAGCTGTTGGGCTAGTTGAGCAGCTGCCGTAGCTTCAAATCTGTAGCAGCAGCCTGTTCAGTCATTGTCTAAAATGATGATAATTTGTGCAGCATTTTTTTTTTATTTAGATTTTCTTAGTCAAAGAAAAAAATTTGCAAACTCCGGTGCTAATGTTATTATAAAAAGACATTTACTCATTGAGCTGCTCAGTTGTATCAAATACATGATATTCCTGGAATTTAAGTCTATGCTGTGTGAAAAGATGTTGCTGGTGTTTCCACCCTTTTTCTAAATGATCGTTTCACAGGCTCTGCAAGTGGAATTGTTGTCATGCTTCTTCGTGAAATGCATGAGTTTTTGGATTGTGCAGCTGTCAGAAAAATGAGGCATTGGTAAAATGGATTGATAAACCCGGAGGCAAACGATTTCCATGGATCTGAGCATTAGGAACTGGTTCTCAATTCCTGTCTCTGCTTTTTAGTGGAGGACAAACTAAACATCCTGTCAACTGAACACGTGGCTCCAGACAACAATTAGCCAGTGCTCTCATTCATTCTATGGAATAAACTCCAGTAGAAGCATGCTAGCTGGCATTAGACGTATTTGGATTATAGCTGGAGTCAAAACTGCTTAGATAATGAGGAATGGAGTCTCACAAACTATTCAAAGAGTCTGGCATGCAGCTGGCAACACTGTGCTGCTCTTGACAAAATAGCATTTAGCTTGATGGATATGATGGGCATACAGTAAGTCATTATTTGTGTCAGTTATTTGAATTGTATTTTCAAGTATTTTCATTATCAGACTTATTGAATGCTGTCACATATTTGTTGCAGCCCTACTTTAATGTTAAGGCTGTCAGTAGTTCTTACTATTTTTAAGAATTTTTTGGCACCAGTTGTGTTGTATTTAAGCTGTGAATATTGTCCTGGAAATTGTCCAGGAAAGACCTGACAAAAAAGGTTTCCTAAAAAGAATTCAAGGAACACCATGACTGTGCACGGTCCATCCATCTTACTCAGCGCAGACTTTTAGGACCACACATAACAGAGAAGTGGTTGTTTTGCATTCCGGAGATTGCCTAATTAATTACGCCTTCTGGCTACTCAGCAGTTCTGTTAAACTAGTGCATAACGTTGCATAATTCATATTATTTACCCCAGCCGTCACTATATGCATCTATAAAGTCTACCAGTCGCATTTTCTAACAGTCGGTTTCTGCTGCCAAGTTTCACTGAGTGTTAGCAGTAGCAGTGCCCTGACTCTTGAAAAAGCCGAGAAGCTCTCTGCTCTTCTTTGCGTGTCTTAAAAGATGATCCATTGGCCGACTGTCGCCTAGAAACAACACAGGGCCCGAATAAGCCTTCGATTGTACTTTTTTGAGTGAGGCAAGGAAGTGAAGGTTGGCAGAGCGACATGTTGGAGGCAGATAGGCAGTCATGGCTGCCGTGGGCCTTTGCTACCCTGTGTGCATTAACCTTTGGTAAGTGCTGCCGGGGAAGTGCTAGCTAAAACGCTATTGATTGGCGGGGAAAGAGTAAGATGATCCAGTGTAAGGCTGCTTTTGCTCTCGCTGGACTTGGACAAAAGCAAAGCGGAGCTGCACTCCAGCAAGCGGAGAGAGGAGAGAGCGTGGGAGGAGCTCACCAAAGGCTGGCACGCCTGTCTGGCTCTCTGCATCTTGGTGTGTGCAACTGTGTTTTTGTTTGCTTCAACACACTCTTAGTGCTCACACAAACTCACGAGTGGGCTAGACAGGGACATATTACTCTGTCTATTGCTGGCTGCTGAAAACACTTGTTTTGAAGTTGATGTGCTCTCTGTGTTTGTGTGTGTGTGTGTGCCCATCATGAAAAGCAAAACTGAAAACAGATTGCTTTATTAAAATGATGATGACTTGATTTAACAATTGATCAAATATTTACCTACTCATTGCATCAAACATTGGCAAAAATGATGATGCTTATTTTAAATTCCCCAGCTGTGGGAAACTGTGTATGTATGTACACCAATCAGCCACAACATTAAAACACTGACACGGAATAACAAGATGGTGTCGTGTTTAAACACGCAGCAGACGCTCTTTATTCAATGTTGTGGCGCAAACTGTTGTCATAGCTGACTTTCACAGCAAATTTTCAGACACATGAGTATTGAAACAGCTGGTGCTCATGTGTATCTCCTTTAGACTTTGTTACTCAGGAATCAATCAGCAGCAATCCTCGCTGATAGACTGGTAGAGAAGATTTCTGCCTGCTGTGGGGATCACACTTCTTCAGCGTAGCCTGATGCTGATGACTGGAAGCGACGCTCATGGAAGCGGCAGCACGATGAGCAGGGTCCAAGCTGGGCTTAAATCTAACCTTATCTGGCCTGCATTCCCATCAATGCTGCTCTCAAATATCTGCTCCCTGGACAATAAACTGGACTGTATCTGATGCTAGTGGACTTCCAGCTTGAGTTTAAAGACTGTTGTGCTTTTGTTTTTATGTATACATGGCTCCGGTACAGCATTCTGGACGCAGCCATTAAGCTGGACAGTCTCTCCATGTTTTGTGCAGACAGAAAGTCAAGCTTTGTCTGGTTAGACTTGAGGAAAGGGTTTGTATGTTTACATCAACACTGAATGATGTATGTACACCATGCTAGTGTCTAACAACTGCACATCACTGGAGCTCATGACTGTTGACTGTAGACCAGTTTATTTGCCATGGGAATTCACCATTCTATATATGTTCAAAGCCACAATGTATGTGCCACCCTGTACAAATCCCAAGAACAAACTGAGCAAACATCAGTAAGCTTCACACCCAGACAGATTGTATATTGTCACCATGCAAATCTCAAGTACTACCTAAATTCCACCATGTGGGCTGAACCCCACCCCATCTCAGATGTTTAGACCACATCACTGTTATGTTAATCCCATAGCAGTGCCCTCTCGAAAGCAAGCAAAAACCTGGCCTCCAGGAACCATTTCTGATCCTCAGGACTGTTATGAAATTCATTGCCTGGATGAAATCTATGGCAGCTCTACCAACCTCGAGGAGCACAAGGCGTTATTGACTCAGTAAATTGATGACATTATGGTCTCTAAGACCATTGCCACATTCCCCTACTAGCAGCTATACAAGACTCCAGAGAAGCGTGTGTTGCTGAGAATCCAAGATGTTGCCTACAAAACAGATGCTAATGCATCCCAGAGAACAGCGAGAGCCACCCTGTCCCATCAGAGCAGTGAAGCGCACCCATGCTCAGAAAATCCACCACCACTTCCAGAACAATGGGGACACAAAGCACATGTGGCGGGGCATCCAGGCCTTCACCAATTACAGGACACCTCCACCTTCCTTTGACTGCGAAGCCATCGTTCCGGATACACTGAATCACCTCTACACATGGTTTGAGGCATGGAACAGCATGGTAAAGAGGAAGAAAACCCCTCCCTCACTGACCTAGCGCTCTGCCTAACCACAGCTGAAGTGAGAAGAACCCACAGAAAGCTGACTGAGCAGACAACGTACCTGGACCAGTGCTTAGAGAATGTGCAGACCAGATAGCAGATGTTCTTACAGATATCTTTAATTACATAAATCTCTATATTGTGTGAAAGTGCTTCAAAGCCACCACCAAGACCAAGTCGTCTTTGGTGTCCTGCCTCAGTGACTACTGTCCCAGCACACCTATCATGAAGTGCTACAATGTGCTCGTCATGAAGCAAATAAAGACCCAGCTACCTCTCTCACTGGACTCCCTGCTGTTTGAGTATCATCCCAGCCGTTCAGTGGACCATCTAGAGAAAAAGGTAGCATACAAACACAAGGTACAACAGCTCACAAACTGGTGCAGAAACAACAACCAGTTTCTGTGGTGTTTTTATGGTGGAGTGCCTCATATGGACCCTCAAGACCAGCTCCATTGCCAAAAAAGCCCAGCAGGTTCTCGACTCCTTGCATAGAACACAGAAGAGCTGATGTAGCACAGATTGCTGAAAAAGTTAACGCTGTCTGGAATCGAACAGTGTGAGAATAGCAGACTGTTTAGACCTCCCCTGTCCACCACTGAAAGTACCTACAATGTGCTTACTTAGGGAGGAAATGGAACCAGAATGCTCTGTGGGAAGATGCTCTCAGGAATGTTGAGCTGGGAAATCTTGGTTCCTGGCTTTCATGTGAATATACCACCTACCTAAACATTGTTGCAGACCAAGTACACCCCTTTACAGCAGCAGTATGTCTTTTTTAGCTGGATAATGTGCCCTGCGCAAGGTGTTGACCTGGCATCCAAATTCCCAAGATCTCAGTCTGTTCTGTGAGATGTGCATACCTCAGAACATTTTCAGAGGTCTCATGAAGTCCACGCCTTGACCGGTCAGAGCGGCTTTGGTGGCATATGAGGGGAACCAACTTAAGTAGGCAGGTGGTTTTAATGCTTTTTTCCTGCTTCCAACACGTCGGCTTCAAGAACCAACCATTGGTGTATATCTAGTAATATAGCTTATTATTAGAAAAGTATTCTTATAGTAATAGGACTGTGAGATTAAAAACCTTTTTTTATTTAATTTTAATCTTTGTGTCTTAATCTGTTGTGAAATAATTTTGCTTGTTTAAAGAAGCATATTTTTTTTACAGAAGAAACTTTTTTTAATTATGTCTTTAAAAAATATATTTAAGATTTCTTAATGTCAAAATACTTTTGTCTCAATTCATTTGTATGTTCTTTCATCCTCCATGTTTTTGGCGTTTTTGTAACACCTCACGTTTATCCCTGACTGAAACTGTAAGTGAAATATAAATTCCAACATGCTTTAATTATAGTTTGTTTGCAAGAACTTCGAGTGGGGCCAATAGTTGTGATTATTATTTACTTCTGTCAGTACTTTTGTTGCTGGATATACATAGTTGTTAGTGGCAACCCTAATTAACAAAGGCAGTGTGATCAGATTGTAACACAAGACTGATACAACTGTGATAAATGTGATAAAACTGTGCTAACTCATATTTGGAATTGGTATTGAGTTTTTGCAAGCGATGTGTTAAAGGTTGCTACTTCCGTGCATGTCACTTCCTTAAAGAATGAGACCCTGGGCACCATGGGAGTGATGATCGTCAGCATGACCTGGCGCCCACGTGGACTTTCAGCCTTGCTGTTAGCCCATTAATGTCAACGCTGCTATTTTAATAAACGCCATGCCTGCCCACAGGCTGTATCACGCTCGGACTCGGGCTAAATAAAGAGATATACGCAGGCATGCTTCATCACGCTGCTCTGTCCTACCTGCATAGCGGCAGCCATGTGGATTTAGCCGTGAGGCCGATAGTGTCATTCTGCATTGTGGCAGTGGCAGCGCTAAGACCTTGTGACAGCTTAGATGAGGAGTGACACGGGCTGATTGCAGATATATGGGCTAAATGTTTATGCTGATCTCTCTCAGCCTGCCTCAGACAGCTGCATTCAGTCAATCAGTGCTCTTCTAGAACGCCACCTCTCTCTCCCCCTCTCTCTTTCTCTGTCTCTCTCTCTCTGTCTCTCTTTCTCTGTCTCTCTCTTTGTCTCTCTGTATCTCTTTCTCTGTCTCTCTCTTTGTCTCTCTGTCTCTCTCTTTCTTTGTCTCTCTGTCTCTCTCTTTGTCTCACTTTCTCTGTCTCTCTTTCTCTGTCTCTCTCTTTGTCTCTCTGTCTGTCTCTCTCTCTCTCTCTGTCTGTCTGTCTCTCTCTCTCTGTCTCTCTCTCTGTCTCTCTCTCTCTGTCTCTCTGTCTCTGTCTCTCTGTCTCTGTCTCTCTCTCTCTCTGTCTCTCTCTCTCTCTGTCTCTCTCTCTCTCTGTCTCTCTCTCTCTCTCTGTCTCT
>JBBPCX010000135.1:3088858-3101200 GCA_037974365.1 Hydrocynus forskahlii | reverse complement strand
TCTCTTTCTCTCTCTCTCTCTGTCTCTCTCTCTCGCTCTCTCGCTCTCTCCCTCTCTCTCTCTCTCTCTCTCTCTCTCTCTCTCTCTCTCAACATTCTCACAGTAGGGAGGGTCTGTGTTAAAGCCAAAACCTATTAGTGGTTTCTTTCGCTTGTTTGCTGTTATTCCAGCCTGTTGGCGTGCTGCTAATGAAAGGTTCTGTGTTTGAAGGAGTCCTGCAGCAGCGAGGGTGGGGGTAGTTTGGTTAGCTTTGCTTGTTTTTCTTAACGTGCAGCATGAAAGAGCTGCGAGTTTGAATCTCCATAACAAGCTGTGAGAAGGCTTTTCTGTCTTTGTGCCTCAGGGATCCTGAGCCATCACTCAGCAACAGTCAGCCTCACCCCTTTCCGAACGTTTATCTGTGGGTGCGTGTGGCCATATGTGTAGGGGGAGCATATGCATGTAAATGTGTGTTCCCCTGTTGCGTGCAAATGAAAGGAGTGAGAAATGAACGCTTCGCAAGTGCGAGCCCGCCCCTCCCTCTGTGTCGTAATTGCGTAGGTGTTTCAGTGGATGGCCAGTTTATTTTCATTCTGTAGTCATCCTACATGCAGCTTTGTCTTCGCCACTGCTCCAGTGGTAGTAGAAGTACAGCTGAATTATCTTCGCGTGAACAAGCCGGTCAAAAAATGTCCAGTTACGTTACAAAAACGTCCAGTTACGTTACAGATGAGTGGAACCAACTGATAGGAAGGGTTAAAAAAAAACAAAAAACAAAAAAAAACAACAAAAAAAACCCATACTTTTGTGCTTACCTGCCCACTTGTTCTAGATGAAAGGGAATACCAGACTTGTATCCACCTTTTATAACATGGTATTTTATCAACTGTGCTTATTCTCTTTTATGAGTAAGAAGGGATCCTGATCACAAGGGGATTCCCTTTAATCCTTATCTGTGAAGCTATCCTGCCTATCATATATTTCTTTGAGTCTCTGTCTCTACCCACTCTTACCCCCTTTTTCATTTTATCCCAGTAGATTTTATTCTCTCTGACTCGGCTGTAGACAAAAGCAGTGCAATATGCATTGTTCTGGCAAGAAAAAAAATATCTGATGTAATGATGTACTTGCAAGGACCACACTTCATTGAAGCAGCCAAAATGAAACTCCTAGTTCAAATTCAAATTGTCAACTAAAACAAAACATTCTCTTAACGTTTGTAAATCTATCCGTGGTGACATAGAAGTTCAATGACCATATAAACCAAGAGCACAGTAAATTCATTTTTGAATTACACTTTAATTAGCCCAGGCAGCCAGCCCACCAGGTTGGATCTGTAGAGCACAAACAGGAAAAGAGGCCTTAGTATGATTCCAAACAACTTTGTGTAAAAATATTCCTCCTAAAAAAGCAGAACAAATGTCAAGTTTTGTTTATTCTGCCTTTTTCTAATTATACCAGCATTTCCCAGTTGTCTGGCTTGTGCCAGAACACTAAGTGTGCACAACTGCCAGTCAGTGCTGTGGGTATTTGGTTGCTTCTCATTGGTCAAACCAATCTAGAGGTAATTCTGTGGGCTCACTGTTGTTGAGCTCACGTTTTCAACATCAAACCCTTCAAACTGCGAATTTTATATAAGAACAATTCACCGTTCAGCCCGGCTGCTGTACGTTCTGTGTTCTGTCTTTCCTAATGATCTAACGGTGTGAAATGCAAGAAGCAGCAGTCACTTCCAGAGGTCAGCCCGGGCTCCCAGAGCAGCTCTGTACACATTGCTAAACACTCCTTGCTCCAGCACAGTCTGCTGACCGCTCTGTGCCAAACCGACCCACACCAGGAGTGGAACCCTTGGCTTCCACTGCACCATAATTAGCACAAATCTGCAGCCATATTTGCAGGCCATACTGGCCGGACACTTAAAGTCCTCATCGCTGCTTCACCATTTCACCATTGCTCCATTCCTCTGCTCCACCTGCCGTTCCATGGAGCTCCGCCAGGCTTGAGGTATAGTGGGGCTGAAATGAGCACAGCAATGTAATGTTTTAATTTGTGTGGTCACTATCTCTGGAATATTTTGTATGTTGTAAATATATAATATAGTTAATATATTAAATGTTAGGAAAAGCACAGTGATTTAGACTCCTACCTGTCTCACAGCAGTCAATAGCTTGTAGAAAGTCAGGCCATCGATGGATCTTTATGTAGACACCATATCTATAAACCTAGGGGCATCAAACTTGAGTTTGGGCAACATCAGCTCTGTCATAATGCCCATATGAGCGCCTCAGCACTAACCTGAGGCCACTGTCTGTTAATATCAGATTGTATCTGTTTTCTCTCAGACTGTGATATAAGACATATGATTAGGTTTAACAGTATCTTGAGGTGATACCTCAAAAATAGCCTCTACAGAATGTTCAGATCTAGCTGCTACAATATACACTATAAAAATATTGTGACACAGCTGTTTTTCAGGATTTGGGCTAGATCCCTTACTTCCAGTGAGGGACAATCTTAATACCTCAGCCCCAGTGCACAAAGCGAGCTCCATAAAAACATGGCTGGATGAGTTCAGTGTGGCTGCACAGAGCCCTGACCTCAACCCCATCCAGCACGTTTGGGATGAACTGGAACGGAGATTGTGATCCAGACTTTCTCGTCCAACATCAGTGTCTGACCTCATAAATGCTCTACAGAATGAATGGACACAAATTCCCACAGAAACTCCAAAATCTTGTGGAAAGCCTTCCAAGAAGAGTGGAAGCTGTTATAGCTGCGAAGGGAGACCAACTCCATATTAAACTCTATGTTTTTAAATGCAATGTCATTAAAGTCTCTGTTGGTGTAATGGTCAGGTATCCCAATACTTTTGTCCATATAGTAGGTCCACGGTAAGATTTAACAGCCATTATATTGACTGCGGATCATGAGGATGTATTTCATAGGTAACTATTTGCTTTCAAGTCAGCAATTAGCTAATTTCTGCGTAGTGCTAAATCAGCTGTCTAGTCGTCTAGTGACTTATGTTCAGTCATTTAAATAGGTTGCGGCTACAGACTCTCTTATTCCTGAGCACTAATTTGAATAGAAGTGCCCTTTCTTGACATGTAGTTCCCAAGACCTGGTTTTATCCTGATCTTTTTTTAGAATCTTGGGACAGTAGCAAGATTTTCACCCCTGCGATAAGGTCTGAGCACCAGATGAAAAATACTCTCTCGCTCTCCCTGGTAGGTGGGTGTTGAATTATGCATCACAGACTGAGCACTTTGTACTAAAGTGGAGGCAACTGTAGTCCCTTGGTTTCACAGCAGTAGGACTGACCCCAGGCTCCCCCTGCCCTCATTTAAGTCAAACCTCCTTGCATTCTGGCAGCCAGAACCACTGTCAAGCCATTGATAAGCTCTAATTGGAGTTGACATTTACAAAAGCGAGCCTTTTATTGATGTCGGGGAAAAAGAGAGAACAGAGCAGTGAAGATCTCAGAGGATCGAGAATGTACAACCCTTCGACCTGTGTGTCAGTCTCGATGGCATCAGGAAGCCTTTTACATGAAGTAGTGGGAAGCAAAAAGATCGTCCATTTTTTAAACGTGGACGTTGCATACCTGTCAGAAAAAGTTTTCTTTCTCGTGAAGTTGTTTGTGGGCCAGCTACCTGTATTCGTTTGTTCGGAGACCGAGACTGAGGGAATGCTGTCTATGCACCGAGCCAGAAAGAGCCTGGATTCCAAACCCGTCTTCTTCTAGATGATTAAACGATTAGGTTTGGCAGTTTACCTTTTTTTCCGAGAGGAGAGTTTCCCCAGCCATGACAGCGGATAACACAGCCCGGTTTGGTGTTCTTTAAAAAGGAGGGCCGTGTGAGCAGTGAGACTTGACTTGGTGAAGTCTACCCCCTTTAAAAACAGCACTCCCACACAAACCAGCAAAAACATGTCATTCAATGTCAGAGCTCCTCTCTCTGATGTTGAGAGAAGATGATTCAGTGTCTTAAAGTGTCTTTTTCTCTTCTGTTACAGACGTACTGACAGAGTGTATTACATTGTCGAGCGAATAGTAAATGTCATCCGTCCTCATTGGTAATATCTGCACTACTTTTCCTGCGCAGCATTGGACCGTTCTATTAGCATCAGTTATCAGTGCAGCGCAAGCCTTGAGTCACCTTCTCAGCACCGTGTTGGGTCACTCCATGCATATTAAAACATCTCTTTCTGTCAGAGAACAAGAATAACTGCTGTCGTTTGTGATTGAGTCATTACATTTTTGTCATTTGTGCATGCAGATTCTCAGTATGTTCATTTACAGTGTAACAGTTACTCCTCCATTCATAAACTGCATTAACAACGTGGATTCTGTTGGTAAGGAGGCAATCAGGACTACAGCAGAGTAGGACTTGCAGCTGATGGCCTAGTGGTTAAGGAGTTGCCCCTGTGATCAGTCGTGGGTTTGAATCCCAGGACCGTGAGTGGCACCACTGAGGTACCCCTGAGCGAGGTACCGTCCCCACACGCTGCTCCCTGTGTACTGCATCGCTGGCTGCCTGCTGCTTCACTCGGTGAATTTCACACTGTTCACACTGTGTGCTGTGCTGTGGTGTGTTCACGTGTGACTATAAAGGGCCATTTTACACTTTACTTATTGGCTTTACGGTATCAGGAGGTCTTCCTCCTCTTAACCCTGCTCCACACTGACAGCCTGGGATGCAGAGGCTGAGTAGCTTCTGTCCTGTGTGGCGTGAGACAGGTGAAACGAGAGCGAGAAGTGTCTTCTCTCTGTCGGGGCTTTGCCAGGCTTCGTCACTGACCCTCACCAGGAAGACGCCTCTCTGCTTCTGTCCTGCCAGGCATTCTAATGAGCCGCTGTGAAGCTCCTCATATCCCTCCTGCCATCATGCCCCCTCCTCCACCTTCCGTTCTGCCTCCAGCACACTGTCATCCAGGAGGAAGCGCTGTCCTCACTTTCAGTACATTTTCTTTCTCCTTCTCTCTCTGACTACCACACACACACACAAATTCCTCATTATTGCGGGCCTCCCTGTCTGCACCACATTGCCCATATCGCTGTTCCTCCTGGCCCACTACCAAGTACCTTCCTGCATCAGACTCATCTCAGCCCAGCACAGCTTCTTCAGTCCTCCATGTTACTGCTGCTTCCACGCGCAGTTTCACATTAGTGCCGCAACTGTACCGATGCCATACAGTGCTGCCCTTTACTGCGGCCTTTGTTCAAATAATTGCTTCTTTGTCAGTGTGAAAAAAAAATCCATTAATGTGAAAGCTCCTTCAGAAAGGTTCTTCCTTCATCTGTGAAACGGCTCCTCTTCACATAGTGAAAAATTCCTCCTTTTTTTTTGAAAAAAAAAGCCCCTCCTCCATCAGTAAGAGAAAGAAAAAACTTCTGCTCTGTCAAAGTGAAAACACCTGTCCTCCATTGGAATTGAAAAGTTAATTCTCAGTTAGAGAGGAAAGGCTCCTCCTCCTCCAGAGTAAAACTTCTCCTTTATCAATCAAAGTAAAACGACTCCTCCTTCATCAGAGTTGAAAAATCTTTCTGCCATAAAACTGAAAAAGCTCTTCCTCCATCAAGGCCAGGCCAGGCAAGGTTATTTATATGGCACAGTTTATACACAATAACAATTCCATGTTACTTACATGAATTTAGAAAAGAACATCAGGAAAAAAACTAAACAGAATGACTCACGGAGTACCCCCTGTATGATATAAATCAGTCCACAGGACAACAGTGCCTGCATTTACCCCAAAAATATTCAGACCCAGGATAACAGCGCCCCGAGTGAAGATGTTGCTGTCATTCACTGTATAAAAGGCCACCATAACTAGATTATGCCCTGAAATAATACAACAAACCTCTAAGGTATTAAACCCTCCTCAGGATGGCCGTGTTCATTTGAACTCCCTCAGAGTTTAACTGCAGGATTTTAGTGCTTTTTTTCAGCATCATTAAGTTGTGATAAAATACCAGTCGTTCCTTAGGATAACTACTAGCATTTAACCTCCAAGAATGTTCATGAAACTTAGCATTAAGTGCACTCATCTTGACAGAGTAAAAATATAGACTTTAAAAATAAAGTGAAAATAGAAGCTGAAAGTGGTTTTAAAACATGACAAAATAAAGACAGAGCGCTCAAGTGTAAAGTTCAAGGTGGTTTAAAGTCCATTTTTAAAAAAGTGTAGCAACAGTTCCATCTTACAACTCAATTATAAGCTCAGAAAATAAAGTATGTTTTTATCCTGCATTATTTTTAATCAGTGAAAAGCTCCTCCTTCATCGGAGTGAAAAGGGTCTTTCTCCATCAGAGAGAAGAAGCTCCTTCAACAAAAAAGCTCCTCCCGCACCAATGAGAAAACCCGCTCTTCTGTAACTGTGATAAAGTAAAGCTCCTCCTCCGCCACTGAGAAAAAGCTGCTGTTTTATTATTCCAGACTTCCACGCTTTTCTCTAGCTCTTGGACAGCACATGCTGGGTATGTGATGCAGTTGCTCGTCCATAATGAAGCATTACCCGAGGCGTGTGGCGTTTTAATTAAAAGCAGTAAAAAGGCTTATTGATCCTTTGCGGCAGAGAGAGACTCCAGGCAGAACCTTGAATTACTGTCATACCAGCCCTCCTAATTTGATTTTTAAATTGTGTTTTGAGATTGATCTCAGTGCATTGAGGGGAGAAAGCCTTGGAAGCTGGCAGGATCAGGCTGTATCAGGATGCGGCATGCTGTCATGTTGAGTCGTCCCTTTAGTATGTTCACAGCAGGAAGTGCTTGTTAGACTGGCCCAGTGGTTCGCGTTCCTGGTCTTGGAAGGCCTTGGAAATTTGACTTTTTTCTTACTCTGAGAAACTTACCTTGACTCAAAGGAGCGGTTAATTAGCTGAGAAAGTTCTTCTAGACAGTGCCGTTGAGAACCATTTTTACTTCCCAAAAAGTACTTCCCTGAAGCCCTGTACACATTTCAGCAAGCTTATAAGATCATTACAAATTACACTGTGCAACATGGATCTAATAAACTTGGGTACGACATGTTCTTTTGCACAAAACCATGATGACGCCTAGTAAATCCTGGGCTACGAATTATGTTGGTGCTGGTCTAGCAGAACAAGATGACTTGTGCTCTGGCAGTCATGTTTTTAATGTGTTCAGAGAAAGATCCGAAGAAGAGGCAGCATACCGGTGTCCTACATACCAGCATTCCTTTGTTTGCCTCCAAGCTGTTTGGGTTTTGCGTGCTGTCGCATTGACACGTTTTTATTGGCTGGTTAGTCGATGTAGGTTGTAGCAGCACACACACTCTGAGATGGTCGTCCTAAATTTCTGATATTGTCAAAACAATAGTCGCAGTGTATCTTTGGTTGCTGTGATGACAGCCGTCTTCGAACCTCTCTCGTAGTATGACGTAGGACCACTGTTTAGGAACCGTGATCAAGGAAGTTGCTGCACTTGTCATCTTTCATCTGGAAAAATCCATACGGTGCAAACCCAAAATCATACAGTGCACACCAGGCATTAGAACTAGATGGATCTTTGTGGATGGTGAGTGGCGGACAGAGAAGTTGTGAGGCTCAAAATGTAAAGATCGTAGGTATAATTGTTTTTCTCATAGCCCAGCTGTGATGAGGTCATTATGTGTATGCCTCCACCGCCACTCACAGCACCTCCTGATCATTACAAAAAGCAGTGGCGCTTGTTACCCTTAATTGGCAATTGTGCTGCGTCTCACCTTCAGCCAGATGTAAAAGGACGCGCGAGTCTGACCGCGCTAAACCCCGCTGAGGGGCTCTCCGGGCCCTGGGGAAAGGAGGCGTTTGTGTATGGGCACGGGCAGACAGGGAGGCTGACCTTCCTTACTCTCTGTGCTATTTCTAGTCCCCCTTTAATGATTCATGTCACTGGAGGTGACGTTTGTGTCCAAAGAGGAGATCTGGCCATATTTTCTCAGCTGTATTTCTCCACTCATGCCCATGATCCATCAGCTGGGATGCTTCATCCTCTTTAAGTTTGTCTGGCACCCCGTTTCAAGGCCATGCTTGCTCTGTAATATGTAATATACAGGCACACACATACACACACACAAACATGCACAGACTTTACCACACTTCCTTCTCCCCTCCTCTCAGCTGGAGCTGTGATGTTTCTCTCACTATCATGTCCCATAACACTTTCCTTCTGTGCTTCTGTCGTTGTCTGATTATGCCACAAACCACAGTAAAGAGTGTCTGTCATAGCCAGTGCGATTTGATTAGGCCTCAGTACATGTTGGACAGTGGCCTCCTTGGAAAGGGCTGCAAATGTTACAATCTAAAAAGTAAACATATTATTTTGGGGTGCACATGTTTCCATTACAGCTTCAATTTGATATACTGCACCGCCCGACCGTTGGATTTGGCATAAAACATTATCCCATATCTGGGCTAAATTGATCTTCATACTGTTTGAATAAATAATTTATGGCTGAACAAGCAGAGTCTGAATATTCTCTAATATTCTCTGTGTAGACAGGCCTTTGCCTGAGATACCCGCTGCTAGAATGAAACGAACAATCTGAAACCGTTTCCAGAGGAAAAGGGCCCTTTTTCATGGGTGGACTGTTGCAATAACATATTCTCATGAACTCACATTTTTGTTTTTTTTCTCTTTCATGTCTTGTCTGGCTTGTGTTATGTGAGGATGAGTCGCATAACACAAGGCAGGGTACTGCAGTGCCCTCCTAGTGGGTCCTTCCAGCTTGTATGGTAAGACCCTTAAAGCTGATTCAGAACACAGCAGCTCGGCTGTTCTTCATCCAACCCAAAAAGTTGTGTGTCACCCCACTGCTGATGGACCTACACTGGCTACCCTCGGCTGCCTTAAATAAAGTAACAAACTCTTGCCTACAGAGTCACATTTGGTCCTGCACCCAGCTACCTTAATCCCATCATTCCGCCTTGTGTTCCTATTGGCTCCCTCTGCCATCCCTACACACAAGGTAAACCCAATCAACTCTCCTCTTCTGTGGTTCCCTACTGGTGGAATGAGCTAGCTAAGCTGACGAGCAGCAAAATCCCTCTCTGACTTCAAAAACTTCCTGAACACTCGTCTGTTCAGAGAGAATCTCCTGTCATACTCTTGCATTACTCTTACATTAAGACTTTAGCACTTAGAACTCTCCTCTTGTTCTCACACTGTCCTGAAACTTTCCTCAAATTGAAAGTCTCTTTGGATAAAAGCGTCTGCCACGTGAATGTAATGTAATGGGATGTAAAATGAAATGTCAGGCAAACGTTAACAAAGTAGAATAACGTGTTGGTATTTTTAAAAAGAATTAAAAGCAAAAAGAACTCTTGAGGACCCACCTACATTTCCTGTGCAGCTCAGTGTGATCATGCAGCTGATTCCATAAGTGTTAGGCATGAACAAAAAGTAAATGTGCTGCAGGTACACTGGGTCATGAAATAATGTCCCAGATAACCACATTTGTGACGCTGTGCAGCCGTCGATGGGTGTGATTACTAACAGCTTAATAGATCTGTCATCCTTCGATGGGGCTCAACCATGTGTTTAATTGGAAGCTTATGCGGAATGAGCTTATACGTAATATGTAACTCAGTCTTCAGGTTCCATGAGGTTTTCAGATCCGTGTAAAATAATGTCAGCATATAATTAGCTGTGCTTTAACAGCGTCATGGAACACAATGGCGAGTAGAATGATGCACAGGTACAAAGAGAGGGTGGGATAGCAAAGAATGTGTTTCTTCACCTGTCATAGGAAGAGTGTTGGCACACGCGAGCCCCTTTGGACACCCTGCTGTGTCGTTGTATGTTCCTCTTGGATGTCGTCGATGCAGGTCGTTACCGCATTGTCTCTGAAAAATAGCGCCTAAAGACTCTAAACAGTTGTGTTAAATGAGTCTGTCAGTCCAGTCCTTCACTCAGTAGGCAAACCCGCTGTGACCAACAGAAAATTACTGCTTTTGAAGCCGTGCTTGATGAAATGCAAGGGGAAAAAATTGGGGTCGGTTCCTTTCTCAGCGATCGCACACATGTACACAGTGCGCCATAAAACTACAATCAGTCTGCCTCGGAGTTGTGATTTATACTGGCCTTTATTTGGAGCATTGCACATACAGGCTTATTGAGTATATCGTTCTCTGTGTGTGGGTGGCAAGGGTTCAGGATGACAGCTTTTCATATTTCACAAGAGTAGATGCACCTATTTGCTATTCAGCGCCGTACGTCTTCTGTAAGTGGTGCCTTGACATAAATTGTCATAAAGGTGGTGATGCCGCCATATTTTGTTTAATGTTGCAGGCTTTCTGCTTGTCTCATTTTAATCTCGAACACATTCTTGTATTTCAAACTCACTGTCATGGCAAGCGCATCATATGGGTTACTGTGATTCTCCTTCCAGTCATTAAAACCAAACAGGATGCGAAAGGAAAGAAAATGAAAAATGCACAGATTCAGTGTAAAGATGCATGAGAGCGTAAAGGCTAACAGCATAGCACTGAGGAGAACTTCAGAAGAGCAGCGTCCCTTTCAACAGGCTGGCCATTGTGCACAGCCACATCCACAGGCTTTGTGAAATTATGGACACGCCCTATCCATTTTAAAAGCCGGGCTGTGTTTTAACCTTCAGAGTGAATCACCAATCAAATACACATTTTTATCTATCTTGTGTCCTCTGGCCGTGCATTATTCATGCTACTAATGAGACATATCCTGAAAGGTTGGGCTCACTGGTCGCATTTCTGGTTCTCTGCAAAAGTCATGATGAACATCATAAAATTGAGTGGTAAGGTCTGCAGATCTGTCTACTCAGGAAAAAAACAAGGTTAAAATGTCTGTAAAATGTGATATTGAGCATAACTTGCCCCAAATAATATTTACTCACTAGGGACGCACCAACACCACTCAGCGTTTCCGTTATATATATTATTGCCGCCTCTGCTTCAGGGCTTTATGAAATGTGAAGTTGCAATTACATGACTCTGCAGAGAGTTTTTAATTTGAAACGATGGAACGTTTCAAAAGAAAAACCTGTCCCCAGATTTTGAAAAACATCCTAGAGGAGGAAACACTACCACTTTGGCACTACTGATATTGATGCCTGATCCTCTGGTATCTGCTGATACCAACTACTGATACTAATTCTGACTCTTTAACCGCTCTGACTACTTTTTAGATACTCCAAAATCTTGATACTTAGAACATTTCAGTTTTTAAATGCTTTGTGTCATAAATAAAACATTCATTTTCTGGCTGAGAAACATTTTATTTGTTTTATTTATTGATTTATTTTATTTATTTATTTTTAACTACTTAAAATCACTGTGCTCTTGGTTTATCTGCCATGGTTTATTTGCCATGGTTTATCTTCAAATGCTTCATTAAATTTGATGTATGGAAATCCTTGTTGGGGATGCCGCCCTTTTGCAAGAAGCGTTTTTACAACTGCCTGCCTCAAGCGTGGAATAATCATAGACCGCTAACAAGATGCCTGCCAGTGTTTCTCACAGGTTTGTAATATACTTTGAATAGTGAATGTACTGGGAAGACGCTGGAAGGACTCCAACTCCAAAACACAAATAAATATATGCAAATAAATTCATTTACAAGACGGCGTAGGTATGTCAGTTATAATTACACCAAGACCTTGTGAATTATCAGGCTTTTCTTGTTTATTGATCATCTGTTTTTCTATTTCACAAGTTAACTTTGAGCAAAACAAATATTTGGCTCAGCTTTAGTAAAATATAAAAAAGAAATAAAAATGTAATTGCATTCACTGTCTGTTGCATATAGATCAGATTTTCTCCACCCCCTTTGCTGGGGATTGAAACTTTTGAACCTTTGACTCCAGTAGGTCACACTGTAACCTGTCAGGTGGTCTTATTTTAAAATGTTAAACCCACATTTTTATGTGATCTGCCAGGGGTGAAACAGTGAACTGAAATTTACTGAGAGTGTCAGGGAAAACCTTGTCTGATTGGATCTGTGATTTATATAGTCAACCTACAGCTAACGGAGCATATGTACAGCTCTGGAAAAAATAAGAGACCACTGCAAAAAATGTTCAATGTCTCAGGTTTTATCTTTTATAGGTACAAGTGCTGAACTGAACAGCTTTGCCTTATAGAATATTTCTCCTAATTTTCAACTAAAAATATTGTTCTTTAAAGCATAATTGTAAAGGAAATGACAAAATATGAAAATAAGAGAAATGATGCAGTGTTTACAGAACTTGAATAATTCAAAGGAAAAAAAAATCTCAAGTTCACGCTTAAACATGACATACTTCCATACTTCTAGTATTATCTTCTCAATATTTTATATATATATATGTATATACACACACACACACACACGTGTGTGTATT
>JBBPCX010000135.1:3065387-3088758 GCA_037974365.1 Hydrocynus forskahlii | reverse complement strand
AGGTCTTAAATTATGTTAGTCCAATAACCCAAGTGTGCTAATAATTAGGCATTCTAACAAAAGGGTAGTTGTAGTCAAAACAACTTAGAAGTCAAAACAAGAAGTTCAGTGTCTCACTTACACACAATGTGTTAATCACAACTAAATTAAGAGTGAATGGAATGTAACAATTAGCTGGGAAGACTATCTGGCCTGGTCTTTCACTCTCCTGACCTGAGCTGCTGTCGAGTAACTTTAGCAGCCAGGTTGAGGTCAAACTGATTTTTTTAAGTCAATTATATAGTTGGGCATATCCCATGTAGGTTATAACCTGTATGTGGGGAAACATTGCTTGCTTGCTTCATTTAGGTTCCACAGTCATCACCATAGTGTGCATTCTCGTCTATTGTCAATACCAATACGCCATTTAAGTGCCTGTATAAGAGCAGATCAGTATTAAAAGTATAAGTATCACTACAACCAGGTAACCAGTACTTCATTAATCTCAGCCGAGTCCTTGATCCAGGGCACATTTGAGAAACTCTGATCTGTCTAATTTGGAAACCTTTTAGTTTTTACTGGCTGTCAGTTTGCTGTTCTTTCTGTTATGACATGGGCTCAGCTAGGCTGCACTGATACAGGCATTAGCCAGTAGGAACTAAATCCTGCCCTTCCCTTCGACCTGTTGATTACTGTGTTCTAAGCTGTGGGCATCACTCATTTAGCTGCAGGGTGATATTTCCCAGCAGACGGCAGTCAGTCAGCCAGCAGCTCGCGGGGCCTCGGTAAGAAAGCAGTCATGCACAGGGGAGATGCGAAATCTCAGACATGTCAGTCATGTGGTTAGCAGTTTGTTTTCCTCAGCCGAACATCTCCGCTGCTCTCTCGCTGCTCTCCTTCCTCTAACCGGGAGGTGAGTCATGCCCGGGTCTGGCCTGCACATTAGGTTACATGGGCAGGAAAGCTCAGATCTCTCTCTTGTATCTGCTGCTGTGGTCAGCGTGCAGAAATGCAGCCTGCATTTGTTTGGTAATACTTGCTGAGAGGCCAGAGAGCCCAGGATGACGCGTAGGCTTGCTTTGTGTCTCAGTCACGCTTAATGATAAGTGATGTGGCTCTGCTATATCCGAGTGCAGCTGCGCTATCAGCCACTTGAACGGTCGCAATGTCAAATGCGCCATCATTGGCAGACACACACTCGATAGTTCTCCTAACTGCAGCCTGTCATTCAGCAGGCCAAGCCTCTGTACTGTGGCTTTCACCCCTCACGCCTCCCCGCTCGCGAATGTCTGTACAGTCCGCTGGGTCAGGCCATTAGCAGACACTAATGAGTGTTTGCCGCTGCCTCCTCTGCCACCAGTATCGGGTATGTGTCCACTGGGAGGTGGCCAAGCACTGCCGCTTTCCCTAAGATTGATGGGCAGATAGCGGGGCAGATTCAAGGGAGGCTGGCTAGAGCAGAAATCTAATCTCTGCATCTACCGTAATCAGGCTGTAAAGCTTGTTTCATCCACCATGGTGAAAGTCTAGAGTGAGACCGGCTTGTCTGCCTCCTGCTTTGTTACTTAGCTCTTAATGCTGCTGGGAGGTCAGACAGCTGCACAGGCCATAGCTGCTATCACTTATTCAAGAGGCTTCTCTTGCTTAATAAATCATAAGCTGCCTACTGGGTTCAGGTCACTAATTGCGAGAGCTTCCATTCCCCTTTGATGAAGGGCCTGTGCCCCACACCTTCCACAGTGTTAGTCCCTGTGACTTTAGAAATCCTTTTCTAAGACTTCAGTACATTTTCTTTTTGATAAGGAACGAGCTAAAGGTGACTATAGTGATCGTCAGCACATCTGGCTTATTGAACCTCAGCATCTTTTTTTGCTGAACCAAATGGAATTTGCTGAGCAAGGAATAAAACACAAGCCCAAGAGAAGGCCGTAGTTCCTCGAGCACAAATATTGGTGAGCAACAGTAAACTGAATACCTGCGGAACGCCTCTGCAGTGTCTGGTTGCGGCGTTCCTGCTGGGAAGATTCTGTGAGAGGCCGCTCTAGCCTTGCTGGTCTAGTGCTGGTGACAGGGGAGACAGAGTTCTAAGCTGTCATGAGGGATTACCGGGGACAGATAAGGTAGAGGTTACTGAGATGCTGACATTTGCTTAATGCAGCTTGCCTGCCTTCCTTTAAAATTGTCTAGCTTTGATAAGATCCTAGTAGAAGCATCGGATAGGCTGAGATAATGCCAGCTTGAGGACACTATAGAGCAGAGCACTGAGCACTAAGTGCGGCCACATTGGCTACCCTTTTAGCACAGCCCTGCGTCACAGCTGCAGTGGGAATCAGACTCCCATCTTCATTTCTTTATGAAGCTCTCTTTCTAAGGTAAGAGGAAGAGGCATTTCAGCAGCCCTTAGGGTCAGCCTTTATCTGATCTGCTATTAATAACAAATGGCGTCTATGTGGTTTCTGGAAATATAAAATACCAGGAAAGATTTTCTGTCTGAAAGTGTGTCTCTAGCATAGCCCCGAAGGTGGTTAGGAGTTCTTATGAAACATCCGCTCACGTTTGGATGTCTCTTGGACTTTTACCTGTCGACAGCTTAATTCATTCACTTAAATTGTTGCCGTCATATCTCATGGGATTCTAGAGTTTCCTTTCAGATTGTCCATCAGTTCCATCGTAACAAAGCTAGACTTAATGCACTGCACATGTGGTAAGCAGTCTCAGTTCTCAGCCAAACAGTCTAAAGGATCTGCTACTCCTGTGGCTGTGTAAAGTAATGTGTCCTGATCAATTAGGAACCCCCCCCCCAAAAAAAAAAGCTGAAAGATGACATGACAAGACCAGACAGTAGCAGTGAGATTATCAGTTTTCAGCTCTTGAGCTCCGCTGTTGTATAGTGACGCTGAGACAAAGTACTTTAATGTTTCTAACCTGATTACAGCACTTGATGTGCTCTTAGCAAGCACCATAATCATGTAATAGTATGATAAATACCTGACACCATCTTCATTATTTTCATTATCTTACGAAAAAAGAGCAATACCTGCTTCTTTTTTCTGTCCAGAGACTTAGGTGTTTGACTGTACTTCCTTTCCAGCTGAGGCCCTCCAGCCTGTTAGATTTTCTGCCAATACACACACACGCACTAGCATTTTCTATATACAGTTACTTTGCCTCCAGTTCTTTCTGGTTTGTTTACTTCAGCTGTTCCAAAAATGCTTTTGACGGTTTATTATTTCAAAATGATTTAATATGGGGGAAAAAATACATTCTGAACACAAGAATCTCATAATCTCACGCCAGTGTCACGGCTCAGTCAACTCAAGGAATCTTCTATTTGCATGTGCAAGCACGAGTTGCTCTCGATAGTGTTTTTATCAGTCTTTGGCAAACAGTTGCCATAGGCTAATGGTGCAAGGAAGTCCTATTTGCTGCAAGACACCGCAGTTCCATCACAACAGCCTTCATGCTCGCAATAAATGAAATGAATCCAGCTAATGGATCCACTTTCATCCTGCATGTTCTCAGCATGTAAGATTCTCGCGGTGAACAAGAGGTAATAAACCATGACCACCACCTCTGCTCGCCACCCAGGAGAGCCACTGCTTCTCTAACACAGCATGTCCTTACAGCCTCAGTCGTCCTGTTCCTGAACGTATGGCGCATTTTCTCTGAACTTTCACAGCTACCTGCGTTTCAGGTGGAATCACATCTTTTCCATCTCTTTCGCATTGCAGTCCATTGATTTGACTCTGGGGGACTGGGGTGGGATCTGAGGTCAGCGTTCTGAAAGGGACAACTGGTGTCCTGGTGGTTAGGGAGTTGCCACTGTGATCAGAAGGTTATAGGTTTGAAGCCCAGGACTGCTAGTGGCACCACTGAGGTACTCTTGAGCAAAGCACCGTCCAAACACTCTGCTCCCCGTCGCCAGCTGCCCACTGCTTCACTTGGTGCATGGGTTAAATGTAGAGAAAGAATTTCACACTGTTCACACCGTGTGCTGTGCTGGTGTGTTCATGCATGACAATAAGGGCCAATTTACTTAAGAGAGTAAGACCTCCAGCACAAAGGGCTGCGGTCTGAGAGTCACGGTGCTGTCCAGAGCTTCCCACACTCTGTTGATGTCGAATGATCGACATCATTGCGTGGTCTGAGACCAACACGAAGCAGAGCGCTCGTATATTCCTCCTGGCCCTCAGCACACCATCTTTAGCTCGGCACGCGAGGCCACCTGCTTTGGTTCCAAAGACATCTGCAGTGACTCACTGCGTTATAGGAAACAAAATGGGACAAAGAAATATGGACCTTACAGACATTGTTTAGATGCTTTGAGGTTGGTTGATGTTACTTGCTTATTTATTTATTTTTCTTTTTTACAGTTTGGCTAGACGATATAGCCTGATATACTTTCCTAAGGGCTGTGATAAATAAAATACCCCAGAATATCTCATTAAGGTTTCCTTATTTAGACGCCACTGTTGAATCTTCAAAAACGGAGATAAGTTGTGCTGCCGCTGCCTCTGTTGAATGAGAAGATAGCATTAATTAAGGGTTTTGAAAACTTATTCTTATTTTTTCTGCTAGTACAGAGCATTATATAGGATAGTGTGGCTTCCACTATCCTCTGACAAGAGTGAGGGAACAAGAAAAATCAAAACATTAAAGAAAAGCAAGCTCTGGTTTTCACAAGGAGTGTCAACCAATCCCAGAGCGACAGCGCCTCGTCTAGTTTTTTGTGTCCCTCCTGTGCAAAACAAGCTGCGCCCCACAGCAGACATTAAGCTGAGCTTGTCATGAGCGGCTGTTACGTGGAAGCTGGCCTGTATGATTGTGTTGTTTGACTGACATGGCAACAGGAGTCGAATTTCTTTTGTCTGCATTGAGGGGTGGAGTGTGGAGCTCTGTGATAGAAAGAGGCTTCTTAAATTTTCTAAGTCAAGCCTGCAGTTTTGGGATTTCTCCGTTTAATCTCTCCTACACATGGTACGTTGAGGAACTTGGAACTGATGTGTCTACTCTCCCACGTCTTCCATTCTCTTACAGCTGATGATGTTACCGTTCCTTTGACTGCCAAAATTTGAGATCTGCTGGTTTGATTCTTCCTTTTTTGAGGTCCAAGATTTAGGCTCTCATAGTTTTTAGCCTCTGTATTCAGAGCTCCGTAAGTCGAATCTTTGAACGTATATGCAAATCTTTAACCTACAAAAGTTTGGATGTAGAGTTGCTTTCATGACATAATGATACAAGATCAGTGTTTGCGCCAGGGTGATCATCTTTGACACTGAACTTACGGTGTCCTTGTAAATATTTTGCAGGATGAGGTTGACAGGCCTTGTTGGAATTAAGCTGAGAGGAGCTGTGATTGTCAGTCATGAAGTTCTTTTTTCCTGAAGACCTTTAAATACCAGTTAATTCAAAGTTGAGTCCTTGGTGCTTTTGATTAGTGACTTTTCTGCTTGTTTCTGTTCTGTCTATTTTTTAGGCCCTAAAGCTAGCCTTATAGTAAAGGTGCTGTCAACATCATTTCCACACATACCGACAACAATGACTTACGGATGGGTTGCTTTCAGTGGAACTTACTATAGTAGCGCTGATGAATCTCATGATGCCTTTCACATATTGCTGTAGTAATCCTTCATGCAGCGAATAAGGCGATGAAGCCAGCTTGGCTGACACTGGTGTAGTCTGTGCCCTCTAGGTCTGTGTGAATGTGGTTGCCAAGAGAATCGGTTACAAACATTCTGAATTCATTGATGTTTCCATGGGTTTATTTCACTTTTTAGAGGAATTAATTGAACCGTGTTAATCTAAGCCTCAATAGCTTTCTTAAGGATCTCTTTAAAGCTGATATCTGCCCTAGCGGTGCAGAAAGAGCATTCATTTATTTGCACTGTGCAGTTTTAGTGATGTATTCGTGGAGCTTCTTTTGAAGTTGCGACACAGGGGAACTAACACAGCCACAGCAGCAGCAGCGCGGGCAGCCTGTACTTCACAGTCCCGTGTTCATGCCTTTTCATGGTGTGTGAATGTAATTCACTCGAGAATTCTTTTTTTTTTTCCCCATTTAGGCACTTTGTTTCAAAGAGCTCAGCCCTCTCCTCAGCAATAATTAAAGTCTGTTAATTAAGTTGTTCTGATTAATTAAACTTAATAGGGGGAAGACTGCAGAAAGATGAGGCCCTCCAGCAGGCAAGCAAACAGCAATCCAGTCTATCAGTAAACTCTTAGCTCATCACACACCCCACTCATTTGTTCATTAATGAAGCGTTAACGTTGTCGCCTGCCTCTTAAATGATGGTTCCTCACTGGAGCCGTGTCTTTCTCTGCCATCCTCTTCTTGCTGCATTCCTCATGCGTCATGTGACTAATGTTCTGTTAATGAGGATGAACAATGTTTGTCTATTGTGTCTGCCTACGAAAGGTGAGTAAACAGCAGAAGCACCTGAACATTCTTAATTAGAGAAGAATTACATAGTTACTGTAATATCCTGGGATGTAATCAAACATTGAGTCAAAATGAGCTTTGTTGTCATCTCAGCTGTATGCATGAATACAGCGAGAACCACTGTAGAGAACCAGTATTTTAGCATTATCTTGAATTCCAGCCCCAACAGAAGCTTGAAGTGCATGACAGTTTCTCCAGCTACTCCCATCCATCATGTACACTACTTTAATATTCATAAAAACATTCATATGTCACATCATATCTGTCTTCTTTAAATGTGTAGTCCATGTCCCGAATGATCCAGTTCAGACATTGTGACATTCTGTCGAAGCACGTTTAAAACATACAGTGTAGCCGACAAAGCAGTATCAAGTGACAGTCTGTTAACGGTATAAGCAGCCTCTTTCTGTTGCACTCAGACATGCTCAGACGATGTACATTTGAGCAGGGGGCGTGGCAGACGAGGCCCGGACGTCACAGTCAGCTGTACTCCGAGGCGGGATGTTTGAAAGTAGCCAATCCAAGAACGTTATTTATTTCTCCTTGCTGCTGATTGGCTGCTGCCCTGCGATGCTGCAGTCCAGAATTTCCCCCGTGGAGCGTCTCGAGTTTCTTGTGTAAAGCCCTGTATTTTTATTACTGTAAATTTAATGAATTTATTACTGTTTTTACCTGCTTATACAAAAGAAAACGACAGCGCATACCAAAGAAAATGACAGCGCATGAATTACAGTGCAGTCTATACAGGGGTTACATTGGTATTTACATTCTAGCATAGCGGGAGTTCACTGTAAACTGTACAGTACGGATACGGATTTACCTTTACATTTTCTTTAAGGGTAATGAGTTTAAAATGAATTTAAAGTTTTTTGGGGGCATATTTGGGGGCATAATTAGGGTTTATACTATAAAAATAGACTTTTTGTTGGGGTTTTTTTTAACCACAACACACGTTTTTTTTTATTTTACACGCGTGCTCTTGGAACGTATACTGTATATGTATGTATGTTTGTATGTATGCATATATATATTTATTATGAGTTTGTGTGTGTGTGTAGATAGATATAGATGTGTAAGTTCTGGCTGGAACCAGTAAACAATGATTTATTCTTTTCAGTCAATCTTAACTTGCATCTTGACTTGCAGTTCAAACAAAGTAAAGAAAGTAAATGGAGAAGCGCAGAGGACATTTAGAGCTATCGTCTATTTATTGATGGTGGTTACTGAATAAATCCGTAGCCTAGGTACAAAATACCACATAAATGTCATATAAATCTTAGAAAATGATACACTGCATAGAGTCATGCGGTCTAATGTAAATCCATGAGCTTTTGGGAGTTTGAGGGTAAGAAATAAATAATGCACTACTGGGCTAGCTAGAAAAAAGGTTATTAAATAGTAACAGAGATCAGTTTGACATTTCTGTTCCAGTACGGTTAATAATGATTACTTTTACAATTTTTTCCCCTGAAACCGGTTTGAATTATGATTGACAGAAGCATGAAGAAAGTGTTCAGCCAGATGCTCCTGCAGTAAAAAGATCTTGAACCAGTATGTAGTATGTGTGCTCCTAGCTCATCCTGCCTATTATCGAACACAGTCGCGGGGTGCAGGGTATGTCTATGTTGGAAAGGATTTAAAAGCCTTGCACTCCATCAATCAGCGGCTTCCTGTCTGCTTGAAGTCGCCTCTTTATCTCTGTAAGGCTGCGGCATTTATATATGAGGGACAGGGGCCTGCTGCACACACTTGTCTCAGACAGCGACTGTAATGCGGTCCTGTGCCCTGGATAAAGCCTTAGTGAGCAAGGGGTTTCCCATGGAGGCCAAATGAGAGCCATCCTCCACCCCCTCGTATGAATTCAGCTCAGAGGGAAAGCCTAGAGCAGGACACAGCGGGTTTCCTCTGCTGTTCAAAGAGCCCAGGAGGGCCTGAGAGAGTCTACACGAGGATGGCTTCAGAATAAGAGGGCGAAATTACACATCTCTTACACACTGCTTCACTGCTTCACATTTGAAGCTCAGTAAACAGTGCAGAGCTGTATTTGGATGTAAAGGTATGGTAATTCTGGCTGGAACTAGTAATCAATAATGCAACATTTTTTCAATCAGTCTCCTGATGATGTGATTATTTTTCTATGAAGCTCACCATAAAGTAACTAATAATTAGCACCTTGTTACCACCAGTACAGAATCATAACTATACATTTAATGCTGTTTAAACAAAAACAGCTAAATTAATTAAAATTATATGGAAATCTTTGAACCTAGACCATCTCCTGGTATTGCGTTTTTTAATGCATTAGCTACATCACATTATTATCACATAAGTAAATGTTTGTTTAGCTCATCTCGGTTTTGAAGACAATGTTAACCAATAATTTGCACCTTTCTGGCAACTTAATTTTATTTGATTGAATTTTAAATCCATATTGCATGAAGTGGTGTAACATCTTACTTCAAATATTTGATGGCAAATGCTATGAATTCTGCAGGCAACAATAGAAACAAATAGTCCTGTATAAACAAAGGCTACGACTGGAAAGTCTCCAGGAAGAATATAATGGCAAGACCAAACAGTCATCAGCAACAAATAGACTTTTCAAATGACTGATTATATTAATAGTATTGAAAGTCCTTTTTGTTTTGCCTCAGCTGAACATTTATTCCGCCCTGCAGTGCCATTGTTCCCTGCTAAAACCATGAGGAACTTCCACACTTCTGATATTTAAACTCTGTGGCAGCGAAATATGACCATTCATGAACAAGCAAAAAAGACTTATCAGTTGTAACTATTAGCTGTAAAACCAATATCAGACCAGTAATGGTGATCATATTGGGTTCTTTGTTACAAACAGTACGTTGGCCACCACTGTTTTGAGCATCCTTGGGTCTTGTGGTGTTCCCCCATTTTCTGATTCTGATTCCTGAGTCTGCTGAAACTGCTGCAGCTCCTCCTCCTGCAAAAATAAGCTGGGTCAGTGTTTTATGTAAAAGTTTCTTCCACAGTTGAGCAGAATTGTTTCAGTGAACTCATTTTAAGGGCTTGATAAAGATGAAACAACGTGTGCCTCTTCTTTGAGGCTTTCACAAAGACTTTTCTCGTCTAGTTGTTCTCATGTTAATCACAACATGAACTCAAGATCAAACACAGAGGCAGTTTGCTAAATGCCATGGCATTAATTGAATAACGAAGGGTTCATGCCTGCAGTCCCTGTGGCTTATCTACTGTACATGGTGTTTTGAAAAGAACAGGGAGATTTCTGCTCTGCTTCAGTGTAATTATCTCATTCATGCATGGAAAGATAACTCTTGAGATGTTATAGACCCTCTAATAATCATAGCACCTTACGAGGCCCTTGAGCTACACCGGCTGTCGTCGCACTGATGTTGATTGGCTCCACTGATCTAAGGGAGTAATCATGATCTCCCTCAGAATGAGCTTCAAGAGGCCCACAGCACTGCTGAACCACTTCCAGACTTTAGGTTGCTTGTATAATCAATGTCACTGCCTGTGCTGAACAGATCTACCAAGAATAACCCAGGCCAACGGCCAAAAGTACCTTTTAACTAGTTATCGTATGAGAATCAGTCAAGGGGAGTCCATGATGAAGGCTAATTTCATAAGAAGCTCGATGGCCAGCCATAAGCCACTCATGAAATTCAGAGCAGCTCATGCTGATGGGCGACTGCTGTTGATCATTAGGTGGAGTGGAGCCAGACTTCACAACATTCTGGCATTCTGTCAGAGTGCCAGACTACTGTTCCAGATTACTGTTCTCTTTGTCATTGAGTGTCTCGGCTTCTCTTTGCCCGACAATCCGTGATGACTTTATACAGTTCGTGTAGTAAGTGAAGCTAGTAAATTTATTTTGTGCGAGTATTGGATCTAACAGGATCTTATGTATGTGTGCACAGACTTTGATTTTTTTTTCTAGTTCTCATCTTATTCTTTGAAGCAAGATAGCATGGTGTATGTGGAGTCACTCATACTCATACCTTCACTGATGAGAATTTGACCGCCTGTTGTACTTTCCAGTCGCCCTCTTATTGGGCTGCTGTCATTCTCTGTGATCTTGCAAAATTAACTGAAAACTTTTCTCTTGTACTTTCCTCTGAGGCCCTTTTCTCTTGATGATAATTACGAATATGCTTCTCATGCTGCCTTTAATTTTGGCTCAAACTGATGGCCTGCAGTTTCCCAGGTCTAGCTAATACATTTCTCAGCATCCTATTGTGCAGAAATTGACATGGGGTTAATGCAATGGAGAAATCCCTGAAACATTTCTCTCCTCCTTGAATGAATGGGTTAGTGGAGTTGGTAATGATGTGTCAGTTGTTGATGACTGCGTTCTATTAACTCACGGGGGCTTAAGGCTGGGTAGGTGCTGCTGCAGCACTGCTGTCAGACCCTGTTTGTCCTGCTGTCTTCTGCTGAAACGGCCCTGACGAACTCCTCTCCACATTTACAGCCCTGCTGCTCGCTTCCCATTTAAGAGAGAATAGGAGGCATGGGAAATGGGCCACTGCCACTGAACTGGAACCCAAAACTAATTATTGGCTTAATCCGAACAGAGTGGGGGGGGGGGGGGTGAGAGAGAGGAATTTGTGTAAACATAACAGCTCGTGGTGTTGATAAAAAGCGCTTGTTGCTGTCATGTTTGAGTGTGTCCTGCTGCAGTGTGACCAGGGTTTTTTTGACCCATGACTGGAGTTAATTTGAATCCACCTCTGCAAGTGATGTTGGCTGCAGAGATAACAAGCAGCTTTTTTTAACTGCATGAACTGGGAGCTGTGTGAACAAGCACACTTGCCCTGATTACAATGAAACAACTGGTGCAGTCCATAAATGAGCTCTGTGTAGCAGTCTTTGGGCCTACCATGCAGAGGAGCCTGGTGTTAATGAGTTAATGTTGTCTCTGTCCAGCATCACAGTTAAAGGGCAGCCATCCTTTCAGCAGAGACCTTGTCCTTTGGACGTCAGTCTGGTGCTATTCTTACTGGGTGCTGCTGTGGTTCAAAGAGGGCTACAAATTAAGATTTTGAAGAAACGTTCAATGATATCAAGTGGCAGCAGCCCTATTTAATTTTCTCATTTCTGAGCAATTGGGGGGAGCGCTAAAGATAATACTGTTTGCCCTTGAGTGTGACTGTTTCGCTTGCGCATCTTTGTCCTGTCGTTAAAATGGTCTCTCGCTTCACAGTCAAATGTGGAAAACTAATCGACGTATTCCCCTGATGAGCCGCACGTCTGCTTCCAGCGTCCTTTTTGTCTGCCTCGCCACTCAGCGCTATCAGTCTAGCAACGGAACGGACTAATCAAATGGAGACCTGTCTCAGGTTCAGTGTCCATATCATCACGTTTGCTGGAAAAGATCGAAAGTCTCGATAGTGTAATTACTCATGTAATCACACTTTTTGTGAGCTGCATCGAGCCATGGGGGATCCATAGTTGCATCGACAAGGATTGAATTCGCAGGAGCAGCAGAGATGCTGATGGAGAAGTGTAAGTTCTGTCAGAAAATAGTGCTTATCAGTGTACAGTCATCATATTTCAGCATCAGAGGCCGTCTCGGCGCGTTGAACGCCAAGGGAGAACACCTGATATCTCTATTGCTGTCAGTCAGGCGTTGCCGATAGCACTCTTGAAAGCACTCGTTGTAGAGTGGCAGCTTCTGCCATCAAAATGCCCTGTGAAAAACCGCCTTTACATCAGAATATTCAGGTTACTGGCCGGCAGATGTAGCACAGGAAACTGGAAACGATTGCATATTCGTGGCTGCCTGTTTTATGTACTCTTTTCAAGGTTATGCAGAAAGGCCTGAATGAAATCGGGTAGCCTGCCATTATTGAGGCTCTTAGTAGCTTCTTATCCACTGAAGCCCCAGTCAAACATCTTCACACTCAGGCATCTAAAAGCTCCCCCATCTCTGGAGACCTTGGAGGGGACTTGGCTTTTCTCACATAGAAGTGAAAGAGGACTCACAAAGAAGCAATTGCTAATGCACTGGAATGGTCGTTTACCACATGTACAGTATGCATATATGCTTACTGAGCTGTTAATTCATTTTAAATGACTCAGCCATAATATGCCAAATTATGCAGGGCAGATGACACCTAGCCTTCATGTCCCTTCTCATCTAATCATCGGGGTGTCAAATTATTCCTTCATCAGACTTAACCAGGGATCTTCTTTAATTTAAAGCTAAATGCGTATCTAATTTAACTGATATGTACATAAGTGGCGTATGCAGGTGGAAAGCTAAATTAGTAGGTCAACATAATTGCGCCCTTGTAAACTGGCTATATTGACACAATTTGTTGGCAGTGTCAAGACTTGGTAAATACCTGAAATGATTTGCTCAGCTCAAAGGTAAGTAACTGAAAGATTACACTGTAATAAGATGAGTGTCGTGGAGTTATTTGTATTCTGTGCAAAATAAATACTAATAAGCCAAACCAGGTACAGGTCAGCCAGGATTTAGCAGTGTTAGAGCTTGCTACTTACTGCCCACGTTAACATCTTTTAAACATGTGCCTAAACCCTATACTGTATAATAAAGTTTGCAGTTCATTGTCATATACATAAAACAGTGGAACTCTTGGAGTCTCTTTTTAAAAAAAACTTAAGTAGAAGGAAACAAAACTATTATTATATTAAAAGTAAAATATTTTTGTAAAATAAATAGTAAAATAAGGCGCATAGTTGTGTGTGTGTGTGTTTGTGTGTGTGTATATATATATATATATATATATACAGGAGTATGAAGAATCTGTGGCTGGGACCACCCTCTGTAGAGCTTTGTGGTCCAGGGCAGTACAGCTGCTGTACCAGGTCGTGATTTAGCCAGACAGAATGCTCTCGTAGAAGTTGCTCTCAGAACGCTCTCAAATCAGCAGAAGTTGGTGAGTATTGTGATGTACATGCCAAACTTCCTTGGGCACCGTGGGAGGAAAAGCCACTGTCTTGCTGCTTTTGTGATCTCACCTACATGATGTGACTAGCTTAAAACCTCAATGATGCTGATCCCAAGAATCTGAAACAGAATATGATTCCCCATATATAACACAAAGAAAAACACTGGGCCAGGAGGAGTGTTTATGATACTGGGGAATTAATAGCCTGAGTTTAACTGAAGGTGTTCATAATGATCCAGTTTCCAATGAGATCATGTCAGAGAACATCCTCCCTGCAACCCTAGCTGCCCTTGGTGATCAGGGAGTTGCCCGGGCAGCCCTGTCCTAAGACCAAGTAATTGGCCCTTTAAATGTTAAGACCTTGTAGGTCATAAAATAAATTTCCCTCAGCTTCCCTCGGACTGCACAGGGACCTTTAGGCAGTGAGCCACTGACGGCTTTATTGAGAAAGTTTGTGTTTGTGTGTGTGTGTGTGTGAGAGAGAGAGCAGGAAAGAACATCACGAGATGAAGTAGCTAGAGGTAAACAATGTGGCCCATCCATCCCTATTGACCATTAAGCGTCATTTTTTTCTAAATGACCATCTTTGAAGGGCTGCTTTCTAGATGGTGTAAAATATAACTGAATGATCCAAAGGACATTTTCAGTTTACACCAGAAGTTCAATGATTTACACATAAATGCATACCTCCACTTCAAATTCAAATTTCCACACACAGTCTCTTACTTTTAAATAGGAATAAAAAAGTATGTTTATAAGAACAAATATGAACATTTTTGGAAGCATAAAATTGATTCAGTAAAAATATTCAGGCAGTCATATTTTATGTAAGATGTGTCTAAATCTTACATCATGTTTGGAGAAAGAAGTATTATATGATCCTCACAGCACCATAACCCCAGTGAAGTGTGCATTTTGGAGCATCTTGACACAGGGCTGCTTCTCTGCAAATGGGACCGGGACGTTCTACGTCATTAAAGGAAGCATGAATGGAGTGATGTACAGGGACATATTAGAGGGAAACTGAATCCTGTTGGCCAAGAAACTGAATCTGGGGAGAAGCTGGCCGTTATAACAAGACAGCATCTCCAAACATACAGCCAAAATAACTCAAGATTGGTTTCTATGAAAGATCGAAGTGCTTGTATGGCCTGACTTGAAAGACTGAAGGATTCATTGTTGCTCAGTTGCTTTTTCCCATAGACTTCTCAAGACTGTTTTAAATCTTTGTTTCTGAATGCATAATTTTTTTGTTTATACTTTTTGTACAAAGTCATCGTACGTTATGTATGTACACGTCGAGCTGATATAGGCACTGGAATCATATTAAATAACAAAATAATACTGTCTGAAAACTTGTTTTCCCCTCACTGTATGGTGTCTTGGAACAGTTATACCTTGTTTTTCTCGACACTGAGATTTTCTGTTCACAGTTAGACGTTTATGTCGGGAGATTTGGCAATGCATTTGATTTAAAAGTGCCAAATGAACAGAACCAAAATGGCTGTGACAACAATCTGTCAAGTCAATCATCAGCTGATGATAAAAACAGAGATTCCCTGTATGAGAATATATTGTAGAAACATTTACAGTCATTAATGTTACCAACTGAGGGTCTGTTGCAGCTTTTCATACCACAAATATGAGCGGTGTGCCGTATGGATGAAGTATTCCAACTAGAATACCATTTCCAAATGCACAGTTCTGCTCCTCCACTCCTTTGGCTATTTTACAATACAAGGTTTGTACACAGTGTTCAAGGTTCTCATGTATCCTGGGAAACCTGGTAAACAGTTGATCAATTCTCTTGTCATAAAAAGTACATGGAAAATGAGAGAAGTGAACCAGCCTGGAAAATCTTTTGGTATGCCTAGGAGGTAATTTCAGCGTTCTGAAAGAGCTCAGTTATGAAATATAGTGAAATTAAATACAACAAATAATGTAATAGTATACTATTAAAATATAATTGCAATGCAAACTGAGCTTGCCTGGCTCTTGCTGCCTTTTAATAAATGGAGCATTATAACAAGGCAAGAAGTAAAAATACACAGTATAAGGTCATTTTTGAGTTTAGAGGCTCCCTTTGAACACAGGGAGGATTTGGCCTTTAGCTTCAAAAACTTTAGTCTCTAGCTATGACCTCGAGGTAACCTCGGCTTGCGTGTTGCCTTCACTGTTGCTTTTCATGTTTAAAAGCAGGTTGAACTGTCCAAATAAAATAACTCAGTAAAATAACATCCTGTTAAATTGACTCAAATTTGTTACACATGTATTGTCTATATGGCTCACAAAAGCTAGATTTGAAGCAGGGGCTAGTATTGTGGCGTCTAAAGCATCATTCGGTGCACAAGCGGCTGAGCTCCAGGTGATTATAAATACTCTATTGCTGCCTGATAAATAGACTGGGGGTAAGGGCATACTGGATTCTGGATAGAAGCATGTAAGAGATGATTTCGTAGATAAGTTATAGTCATATGCTGCACATCCTTTTCTGCACATCAGACTTCCACCGAGAGGAACGTGCTAGTGTAAATCATGATCCCTGCCTTGTCACACCAGCTAGATCATCACTGAAAATGTCCTAGAAAAGTCCTAGAAAGTGATGTGCAGAACAGAGTGGGAACCCTGGTGTTCAGTGTGTCACATAAGTGACGGCACCCCCTGACTCGTCACATAAATCTAAAATGCAGCTATGTAACAAACATCTTTGTTCATATTATGCTGTTTACACAGTACATCACAAGCGCACTAACATATACTGGGACAGTGCGTGAAGCCTAAGCATACAAAAGTGTCACCAGTGTAACATCAATCATCTTAAATTCTTTTCCATCAGAGTGTTTTTGTGCCGAGGGGGGGTTACAGCTCACGCTAGCTGCTGTAGAGTTTGTATTCCCTGATTTCTGTGCGTTCCATTTATTCTGGATCAGACAGAGTTCAACCAGGTCTTGTAGCCCTGGGTCCAGCGCTCACTTTTTCTTCGGTTTTGATTCAGCCCGCAAAACCTCCAGCTCTCTGACTCATCAGGTTTAGCCATTTCATCAATCTTGCCAGGAAATATGACTGTTTCTGGGCTTGTTCCCTAAAGCAAGTCAGTGTCAAGCAGCCTGGGTGGTGACAGATTTTCTTTTGCCACTGAGAGCGCTGTGAACCCGTGATGAGGCGCCGTTCCTGGAGAGGAAAAAAATATTCTGGTTATTTACATTGCCGAGAATCCTTTATTCATCAGTTCCTTGAGGTATTTCTTTATTGTCGTCTTCTTTTTCTTTAGAAGAAAATGTCAATTTCTTTTAGGTATTATTCAATTAGGTCATTCAAAACCATATTTAATATTTAATCAGACTTTTTGATTTGTATCCTTGTTTCAGTCCTTCAGAATTCTTTATATACACGCTAATCTTATATTTCCCCCGAGAGGCAGCCCTCTGTTTGACCAACTTAAGGTTTCTGCTGAATCAGCATTTTTACAGCATGGCAAATCTATATTGATATAGATGCTGTAGCTGCTGTTTACCTCTGTGCTCCTGGACTTTTGCACTCGATTTGGGCTGATTGAGCAGAAGGCCTTTGATCTTCTTGGGGACGGACTTGGTTGACCTGAGAGGTATGACCTAGAACTCAGATCCCAAGAAGCAGCGTAATTAAAGCAGATCTCTGAAGCCGTCCCCAGTCACAGTTCGTTGTTTAATCCATCTCTGACTAAATCTTTCAAGAAGTCGAATTCTTTGGGAGGGGAACATTGAATGAACCTTGTTGAACTGTTAGTAAAAAGTAGAATCAGATACAATCTCACCTGGGAAAATTCAGAAGCAGAAAGATTTTTACACAGTATTTTCTATGATTTATGCATACACTGTAAAAACGTAAGTACATAGAGGTGATGGCATTAAAATATTGTCACTCCATTGCTACTTTGGTAAGAAAAAAAAAATTGGGGAAAATGTCTAATCATGGTGTTTCTAACAAATGTAGGAATTGCCACTAAAAGGGTATTTATATAAATTAAGCTTTAGGCTGTTTTTTTTATGTTGTTTTTTTTGCCAGGATGTCTGGCCAAGATGTATGGCAAAATATGTTTTTTTGAGGGTCTTAAGAGGGTTGGACATGCCTAAGAGTGCACAAGTTCTGTATCATTTGGTTAAAATTTCCTAATTAAAACTTATGTCAGCATTTAATAATGTAGGATTTCATTAAATTTGCAGCTCTTGCAGTTTGTCTCAGATTGCGATTTTTATATAAATGATTAATCACTCTGCCCTGTAATTAACCATATTTTGAGGAAAACTAGAACTATCTTCATGTTTTTGTTCTTGCCACTTATAAATCTGGGCCCTTTGAAATGAATTTTGTGAATATTGAAATTGATCAAGGATAATAATTAAGGTAAACGATCTACTTGCAAAACCTGACATTTATCAGTTGGGGGAATAGAAAAACAGATATGTTGTGCTATTGTGCTTCAAATAAAAAGGGATTCATCATTTCAGATATATGACCATGAAGATAAAAGGAAGAAATTAGACTCTTTAAATCATCTTCATTTTTTCTAAGCCTGTTTTTTTTGTTTGTTTATAATTTTCCAGCTAATCAAACTCCAGCATACAAGCTTGATCTTCATGACTTCCAGTTGGAGTTCTGACTCATTTAGCCTCTATCCCTCTCAGTTTCTGTCTGATTATGTTTCATCTTTTTTTTTTTTTATAAACAGAAAGTTACAGCAGTGATTGCAGGGAAATTTGAGGAGTACCCATGAGAAATACATTTCCTGAAGGGAGATTTTTGTTAGAGAGGCTCACTCAATCTGCTGTAACTCTCGAAACATATATAAAGGAGGCAGATCATGCTAATTGCAGTATTGCAAAATTGCTGGCCTCCTCTTAGCTTTTGGCCATGCCGTCAGGCAGTGTATGGGTCACTTTATTTGTAACTGGAAAAACATTTGTTCATGGTACAACATGGTTCAAAAGCGTCCTCGTGCCAGCTGTAACTTGAGATATCAGAAGAAAGCCACACGGTGTGCTGGATGCTCCTGAGTGCTCCGGCAGGCTCAGCACAGCTTCAGTCGATTAGCTAAAGTTAGGTGTTGTTTCCACACCCTGAGCCGTGCATGATATGCCAGTGTGGAGTAACAAGCATGAAGCCAATAGCTTTTCATGATGAAACCGTATGTTCTTCATCTTCCACATCCTGCAGTCCCCGTGGACATTCATTGATTATGGGGGGGAAAAATCTGACCCAGACCTCTCGTCTCTCCGGCTAGCTTTATTCCTTCGGATGTGCTTACAGTGTGTGCGAATATTTCCCTTCTGCTATCAGATTATACTGTAATTGTTTCAAAATAACATCTGCTTCTGCTCCTAGCCGAGCCAGAGAGGAAAATAATGGCTTGATCTTAGTTGTTGACACCGCCTGTGCAGTTTGAAAAGTATGAAGAAGAGACAGTGAAGGAGGCGTCTTCCCCAACTTTGTCTTTACTTAAGGCTCTTCTAAAGGGATTTGAATAATGTTTGTTGTTTTCTTTCACACTTGGCAGGAGCCGAAGATGCCAGGGGCCTGTTTATATTTTTGTTTATGTCTGCTTGCTCATTTTCACATGTGAAGCTAAAAGACTTTGATTATGAACTGATAGTCAGCGCCATGTGACTTTCCCATTTGAGATTGTTTGTTTGTTGTTGTTTTTTTCCAAAATGCAAAGTTTTATTTAGCCTGCAGTCTGCAGTTTAGATTACATTTTTGGATGTTCGTTCAGGAAATGTGATGTTGGTGACATGGAGTAAAATTTGTCTTTGTATCTTGCTCCTTCTACAGAGGGTCTGCGTAATATTACTATGGACTCCAGCTCCTTGGGAATGCCAATGTCGGACCCCAACGCTTGGGCTACTGCCATGAATAACCTGGGAATGGCACCCATGGGTATGACCAGCCAGCCTCTCATATCAGGTAAACCTGGAATAAAGAGAAATGTCTCTCAATATGTGACAGCACTTAGAATTTATAACTGTAACTAGCCCTATAACCTAGTATACATCTCCTCATTCTGATTGCTTCCAGCAGTTTCCAGAGCAGTTTATTCTCCCGTTTGGTTTATTTTGCTTTTTGGCGATCTGTAAACAGCATTATAGTGTTGCAGACATGAACAATGTTTAATAAGAGACACGACTGCCAAACACTAAGCAACGTAAATAAATTAAAAGCACGTTGAAGGCTTAGAGTATGGAGCTTCAATAATCTAAGCAAGATGTTTTTAAACGCATTGTAAAGTTTGTCTAATAAACCTTAGTTCTTGCTTGTCTAAAGAAAAAACAATGAGCCGGTGTTTGCCGCTAGCTGTATCCGAATGCGCTGCTGAAGAACGCAGTAGGTCTTTTTATTACACTTGTCTTTCGATTTAAGGGCGTAGAGGGGTGATTCAGCTGCAGGAAGTAGTTTAGAAGCATGTTGTGTCCATTATCCATGTGAGAACTTCAAGCCCACTCTCACACTCCAGTCAGTGTGGCCAATTAGTCTCCTGGGGCTTTTTTTTTTTTTTTTTCTTTTTTTTGGGCCTGCTGGTTTTGTTGTTGGTACAATGCGGCTGTATTGCTCATGTGTGCCATGCTCAGAGGAGAGGCTTCTCCTGCCAGCTGGAGAAACAGGCAGAACATCTCCGCTGGTGTGAGTCACAGCAGTGGAGTATGGGCTTAAACCTACACACCTGCCACACTCGGAGCCAGCAATCCTCCTCCTGAACCCACCTTCATATATAATCCCCAGCAAAGTGCAGCGAGCCGTTGAGAGGTTGCTACGCACCAACCGTCTTCTTGATTCTGCTGGGATTACACTGGAAGGCAAACAGCAAAGTGAAAGTCTTAACAGCATTCCACTGTGGTGCAGTAATTTGGAAGCAGGGCTTGGAATAAACGAAGTAGTCCAACTGGTGTGCCAGGGTGCCTCTTATTTTTTGTTTTTTCTCCAGTGCCATTAAAGCCATGGTGCATGAGCATCAGCTGAGCATTAACCATGTGTGCCTCCTATCTCAACGGCCTCTCTAAGGATTACTGCAGTCATGTGGGGTTTTTTTCCTCCCTACAGGCATGTGTCTTTCTTCCTCTTTATTAGAACTGCTGCTCCATGCACTTTATAAATCGTCTGTTTCATCTTGTTTAAATTCACATCTCCTCAACAGAGCTGAAATGTATGCATTGCCATACTCCAGTATGAGTGCATATTTCAAGTAAAGTGGACTGTGGGGATATTCAGGCCACCCACACTACTTTTTTTTCCAGTAGTGCTATTTACTGTGTCTCAGACTCCCTCTTTTTGTGAGATCACTGCTCAAGAGCGAATTATATACTTTACCTAGCAGGTTATAGACTGGCATTTGGGCAGGTTGGAATACTGATGAGTGTTTTATGCAGGAGGGATGGGCGGCCTTGATCTGTGAGCCATGCAGTGGGACACTGAATCTTTGTTAATGTGCCCTGGCACTGTGGAGCTTTTTCCACCAGTGCTGTAGATCTTTTCTTGCAATCAGTTCCACCATCGGGAATACTTGGAACCTTCTCCTTCTGCTGATTTTCTGCTTCTCAGAGGCCTGTGGAATGCTGATGAATATGAGATTGCCCCACTGCATCGCCTTACCCTCATATTCTCAATGATCTTTCACGCCCCCTTTTGTCAAACATACATTTTTGAGAGGTATGAAGTGTGAAAAGTATTATATTGCAACTCATGAAGGCATTTTCACATAAAATTATACTGGGTATGTTCCATGGTATCTAGACACCCTTTGTAATTGGCCAATTCAGCTACACTACGATGCATCCATTGCTGACATAGGAGTTCCCATGGCAGACAGACAGGACACATGAGCCCAAGGTCACAATGCCAAAATTCAGGCGTCAGCTAGAGGGGTGTAAAGCCCCCCAACATTGGGTTATGGATTGTGTTTTCACCATCCAGTACCTCTGAGATGACTTGGAGTGACTTTTATGATTCATAACTATCATAAGTAACAGAAGTACATAGCCTCATTAAGGATCTCGTGCCTGAATACAATCACGTCCATTCCGCAATGTTCCAATAACTAGTGTAAAGCCTTCCCAAAGGAATGGACAAAAGCAATTGAATGAATAGGTGTCTACAAACTTTAGGACACAAACTGTATGTATCTTCATATTTAGGTTACATATAGTGTACCAGTAGTAACACATCTGAAAAATGTGTAATTTTTTCACATACATCCATGGAAAAAACAATGAGACCACCTTTCCCTTTTTTTCTGTTCACTGTTTGTAGTTTGCAGCTGTGTGTGTGTGTGTGTGTGTGTGTGTGTGTGTAAAAGGCACATGTTGCTATTGTTTTCTGAACTAGTGCAGTGTGAGCTGTTTAGACAATAAGAAACGCCTCCAGATGTGTTGTGAGTGCAGTAGTGTTTGTAGAGCAGCTTTTCTATGTGCTGTATTCCATCAGCTTCAGTCCTGATTCAGTTTCTGATGGTTGAAACTGAGTCACACATGCACACACTCAGCTCTTAGCATTACTATTGTAATTGTTGCTGTTGTAAAATAATGTAAGAGTGTTGTGCAGTTTAACATTTTCAAGTTTCAATTAATTATTTAGATATATATATTCTTTTGTTTGTTTGGGGTTTTGAATCAAGTATGATCAATAGTGTATCAACAGTGGTAACATGCACATTTTACACAGACACACTCCCAGAAATTACAAAGGCAATAACCTGGAAAAAAATATGGGGTCTCTCACTGCACAGCAGCACATACAATTATGCAGGACCGGTCATGCTCCCTCGAGCTCTCACCATTGTTGTGATCAGACTCATGAACAATAAGGTGATGGATACACGACGTTGGAGACACCTCTAAGATGTTTTTAATTAAGTATTTGATCGGTCAGTATGGTGGTACTGACTGTACCTCTGGTAGGTTCAGAAAAGTGGTGTCATTACTTTTCAATGATCACAACATTATAATTTCATGCCACCCCCCCCCCCCAGTTTATATCTTTTCTTGCTTAGTTGACCCAAGCTCAGTAGATTCAGGCTCTCCTTCTCGGACCCTCTGCAGCTGCCTGAAGTTCACCTGCAGTACCGTCCTATATCTAGCTGTGGATTGAGTGGAATGGAGGCTTGTTAGAGTGTGTTGGTGCTGTCTGGCAGTGCTCCCCTCCTCATTAATCACACAGGGAAAACAGCTGTTCCCCCCTCCTCCTGCACTGGACCCCTTCTTTCTACACCACTGCTTTGCTGTATCATCAGGTTTTGCTACTTCACTTGCAACCAGACTGATCACACACACCACTCATATTTTCAACCAGATTTGTACAGGCCTGTCAGCCAACCTCAAACTTTATTCTTAACATATCCCCTGTTAAAGTCACAACTCGTTTACATTTTTCGAATAATGCTAAATCATCAGCGCAAAAACTAGAGGAAGTGTGCTTCTAGTAAAGTATACTCACACTTGAGGAAAAAGATCTATGTACCACAGATACACTAAATGGACAAAAGTATTGGGATGTCTGATCATTACGCCAACAGGGACTTCAAAGACATTGCATTCAAATAAATAGACTGTAATATGGAGTTGTTCCCCCTTTGCAGCTAAAACAGCTTCCAGGCTTTCCACAAGATTTCTGGTTTTCTGTGAGAATTTGTGCCCATTCATTCTGTAGAGCGTTTAGTAGGTCAGGCACTGATGTTGGACGAGAAGGCCTGGCTCGCAATCTCCGTTCCAGTTCATCCCAAAGGGGCTCTGTGTGGGCCAGTCAAGTTCTTCCACACTGAACTTATCCAGCCATGTCTTCATGGAGCTTGCTTTGTGCACTCGGGCACAGTCATGCTAGAATAGGAAAAATTGTGCCCACATAGTTGGAAGCGTGGTGTTTTCAAAAATGTCTTGGTCTGCTGAAGCATTAAGATTGTCCTTTACTGGAAGTAAGGGAACTAGCCCAAACCATGAAAAACAGGTGTAGGTGTGTCCTAATACTTTTGTTCATATTGTGTGTGTGTGTATGTATGTGTGTGTATGTATGTATA
>JBBPCX010000135.1:3039635-3055340 GCA_037974365.1 Hydrocynus forskahlii | reverse complement strand
CACACACACACACACACACACACACACACACACACACACACACACACACACACACACACACACACACACACACCATGAGACAGCAAGCTCCACAGCAACAGTGCCATGGCAACGTTGACACAGGCCCCAGATCAATGTGTACATAGATATAAAGAGGCACCAGCAGTGGAGATGGTAATGAGAGAATACAACACAGCCCTAGACAAGGCAGCTAAAAGTAAAAAGAATTCTGAGAAAGGTTTATTAGACAGATGTCCTGAAAGGGGTGAAAGGTTCTCTTGCTCTTCATCTGACAGCCATCGTCAGGGTATAAATAGTGCGGAGAACCTGAGAAAACAGTTTGCTTTTACAGTGTTTTGTTCCCATGTACCCACACTTTACAGAATATTATTGCTGTGTTGTACAATGTTATCCACAAAGGCTAGATTGTTTGCAGGTTTTTAAGCAGTAGCACAGATTATCTGTTTGAAGATAAGAGACTGGCTAAGTATAATTTCAACACAATTGTGAAAAAAATGCAAAAAAGTTCTGATTTTGCTGTTTGAAACTTTTCTGTTTATGTAATTTCTCAGAGTTGTTCTTGCATTTATTTTGTATATGAGGAAAGAACTGGAGAAGGAAATTTCTAGATTTTTATCTAGTTTGTGTCACCAACTTTTTGAACAAGAAATAAATACGATCTACATCGCTATATGTAGATTTAAATTAGTGAAAGGGGACCATTGGCAATGTCCTAGAATATACTGCTGCCTAAGCATTTAGTTTGATAGGGTTAACTGAGCAGAATCAGGTTTGCTACTGCTTGGTTGAACTAAAACCTTGCAGCCAGTCATTCTGAACTGGACACCTTTGCTCTGTCTAAGGTTCAAACCTCATCTGGTGCAGGATAAAGCCCAAGTAAGTCACGGTGACGCCCTTGCTTGCGGTTTTCCGTGTTGTGCCGGTCCATGTCTTCAGGAGCCGTACGCTCCAGCAGAGATGGCAACAGAGCGTCTGGGGAGGAATTCTTCAAGTCAAAGATACTGGAGGCCCAGCTGCCTCGTGGTGTGTCATCAAGAGACACCGATCTCCTCTTGGCATCATCCTACAGACACAGACAAATGCATCTTGTGCATTAAGAGTTCCTTAATACATTCCATTACAATCATTTGGCAGATGCTTTTATCTGAAGCAACTAACAATCAGCAACTGACAAGCTTCAAGCTTCAGTGTGAGAACCAGAGGAGAGTATTAAGTGCTAAATCTCTATGTGAGATAAGTGCAAGAAGTGCATCAGGAGAGGAGATGCTCTCTAAACAGATGCGTCTTCAGGAGGTTTTTTAAGCTAGAGAGGGATTCTGCTGCTCTTATTGGCTTAGGCAGCTCATTCCACCAGCAGAGAAGAGAAAAGAGAAGAGTCTGGACTGGGTTTGCCTTGTGTGTAGGGATGGCAGAGCCAGACAATGTTCTTTGGAGGAGCAGAGGGAGCGAGTAGGAACATAAAACTGAATGATAGGATTAAGGTAGCTGGGTGCAGACCCAGATGTCACTCTGTAGGCAAGACTTAGTGACTTGATAATAGTATGCTATTATCAAGTCACTAATAATATCATTTTATTTTACCAGAATTAGAATCCTTTTATTGGCCAAGAACATTCAAGTCAAGGTATATGAACGAACATAAAGAAAAAAAAAAATCAATAAAATAAAATTAATACACACATACATACATACATACATACAATACGCAGACCCAAGGTATACATATCCACAATATGCAAGTTAGAAATATAGGGTGAATTCAACGATATAAATCAAAAAAGCTATGGTTAACTCATGCGAAAGGATTCTAGGATTCTCCAAGGAGTATTGGAATACATTTTAAAAGGTGCAGAAAATTATTTGCCATAGAACTATATGTATGAAAATGAACACTTCCTGCATAACTACAAAGGTCACAGGAGAATGCTGTTTACTGTGATGGGTGAAGTATTACATATGACCTGACCGTCTAAAACACCCTCACCTGGTCATCCTGCCGCTCAGCAGCGGCAGCTTCATCCAGTTCAAACGTCTGCTTGACCAGGCCTCTCTGCCTCTCCCTCTGCCGCTCTGTGTTGTGAGGAGTCTGCATGGTGCTGTAGTGCTGATACCTGACAATGTAATTTAACTTATGACTGTCCATGACAAATGTTAGCAAGATGAATTGATTGAAGAACTGATCCTCACTGATTTTTACTGTTTGTTAGTAATGTTAGCATTTGATCTGCATTACTCTTTCAATAGATGCAGATCACTTTACTCACTTCCTCTGTATAATGAGCCAGTCATCTGTGTAAACCCCCAGTGCATCTCTGACTCTCGGATCCATTGTACTGCAAAGCAAACCAACACTGTGTCAGGTATGATGCAAGTATGAAACCCCAGTTAATCTCTTTAATACGGTTATAAGCAGGACAGAAAAGTTTATCCACAATCAGCAGCTTATCTGCTTACCTGTAGTGGAACAAGGAGGTTATTCTGAACACGTACAGAGCTTATGAGTGTGTGTACTAAAGAGGTGGGCTCACCCTTCCTCAGGTAATGCTGGCTCCAGTGTAGTACATTCTCTTTCCTGCAGTATGAGCTCCAGGTCATCATTAGGGAATTCCAGTAGTTGTCTGAGAGGGCCAGGTTCAGGGCTGGGGGCATGGCTGCTCACATATTCCTCATAGTCTACCGGCTCCACTACCTCTGTAAGGGGCACCTAAAATACACACGGGGGAGGATGGGTCAAATACGCTTAATAAGCTAGGGTTGAATATTAACTGTTTCTATAACTGATCAGCATGCAGACTACTACTGAACTTATCTTTCCTTACGTCCTTCCCATTATGGTCTGGTCAGGTTGTCCTCATTTTTTATACAATTGTCTGTTCATACATGTCTTATGTCTTTACAGTATACAATCTTCTACATTATAATTCTACCATTCTAAGTATTTAGTTTGTAAAGCAACTTGAGTCTATCTACACCATCTAGATAAAACCTCTGATTGTTATTACACATCACTTACACATCTACAGTCTAAGGAACCAATGATGGAACCCTGCAGGTCTGACTAATAAACATAAAAACTTCACATAAAAATCTGTGAGGCAGAAGTAATAAGGGTAGTGAACTTTTGAGGGCAGAAGAGAAAGTGATTGTGGTTTGTGACAGCTACCACTTCCCTTTCTTGCTACTGTTCATAAAGCTCCTGACCTTGTTTTCACAAGCTGAATGCCAGGAGATTCCAGAGTGGTGCGAGCAACTCCCTGACATCATGATTTGCAGTATCAGATTATGCTTGTAAAGCGTCCTTTCATCCAAAGTTTCTTTCAAAACAAACACTAAAACTATGTTTCCAAAGTATGCAGCAACATACAATAACACACAAGAACACATGCGCGCGCGCACACACACACACACACACACACACACACACACAAACTCACCGGTTGGTGGGCCCCAGCTCGTTTTTTGGACAGCTGAGGGGAGCCATATTCCCTAGATACCTGCTTCCTGACCTCAGCAGCTACCGTCCTTAGGGAAAATGAGAGAGAGAGATCTTTTCCAAACTGCACTGGCTGTACATTGTTTAAACAGCAGCTTAAATAATTATTATAGCAAGAACCACAGCCAACTCTATGAAACAAACAACCAGAAATCAAGACCAAAACATGGGTAATGAACTGTGAGATGAATTTGTAGTAGGCTAAATGCTGCCAACTGGTATACAGCAGCTCTGAAAATGCACCAAAACTGAGGTTTTCTGATAGATGCCAAGAGTCCTGTCAGAAAACAGGCATGATGCCACAGCTCTTCCCATTTACGGCCCAACAGTAAAGGAGCAGGCTCAGCCCCCAACAAAGCCCCAGCAACCCCCGTGCCGTCCTCGTCCTTTCAAAGATAGCGTGCAGCTGCTCTCTCACAAACTGGCTCAGTTGTTCAAAGTCATACAAGTATACACACACACACACACACAGCTGCCAGGGTTCCAGATTTCCCCTTTGACACTCCCCTATGATGAACCCCGGCTGCCTCTCTTTATGCACACTGCTTGTTCTGTATGGCAGCCCAGTACACTCACAGCCGCAAAACAAAGCTTTCCATCCAGGACTTCCTTAAAGGAACAGTTTGGCAAAAGCAAACAGTTTGGTAAAAAATCAAATTTACAATATTCCCACTACACCAAACACAGCTTACCAACCAAGCTTTGTTTGCTGTATGATGCATGCTTCTTTAGTTTTGCACCAGAGCAATGAGACCAATGTAGTTAAAAAGTAATAACGTCTACATCCTATAAACAATCACAGGTCAACCTGAACGCCTGAAACATCACACCCTTGTCTCAAATCATGCTGAGAAGTTAAGTAATCTCAAACAGACTTGCTCAACTTGTTTCCTAAATTAATTGACTTATCTATAAAATGTACAAAAATACAGAATACGTCTGTTCTATCTATGCAAAATCCCTTTGACCACTTTTGTAAGCTACATTAGCCTTGTAGTTCCAGTGCAAAACTAACACAGGTAAATTTAGGACAAATGTCTTAGGCAAGCAACACAATTTGGGGTAAAGGCTAAGTTTTCATGGCTTTAAATTTTTGGTCAGTCTGCGCCATCCAACAACTGGAAACTAACGCCACTTAACACAACCCAGTGGAGTGCAGGCCTGTGGACCGGATGAGGAACCTCCCACTGGGGTCAACATTACTGCAGCTGGTCAGAACTGACTTCCTGAGATAATGAAACAGTGGTCAGAAAGCATCTTATAGAAAAGTCACAGAGTATGGGCCTCTGCTGAGCTCATCTGGAATGTGAAAAGTAGACATACACCAAGTGTTTATGGGCACAAAGGCGAAGCAGTACATCTACTAAGAGCAAGATCCAAAGTGTCCTGCGCTACAAAAACACATCAACCAATGGGTCTTCAAGTTTCTGTCTAGAGAACAATATGGGCATATGTACACTTATGTGAGGGCTGGACGTTTAGTGGAAATCCATTTCCCACTTCAAGAGGAAAAAGGGAAACTTGTGTGCACGGAGAGCAATAGCCGGAATGGACCACACACCCTTTCCTGTATCCTGCCCTCAAAAAACAATGAAAGAAAGGTATGTGAGGCTTTGCAAATGGAGATGAGAAGAAAACAAAAATTATTATAATGATTATGCTTTATAAGACACAGGTTTTATTAGCACGCATGTGAAATTCCAGCTTCACCCTAGAGCAAAGTTGTACTTATATATATATATATATATATATACGTACACATACATACATACACACAGGCACACATATTATATGAGTAAAGGCAGGCACTAAGTAGAAAACATAAACAGTCACTCCCAGCTCTGAAATGTTCAGCGAGACGTCATGTTGCAAAGCATTTCACCTGCATGAAGTGACTCAGTCTCATAGTGCTGCATCCCCACAAACACTGAGGTGCAGCATAGCTGTTAGAAGGACAGGTATAAAGAGAGCTAGACATTACAACTACGAATACACGGCCTAAGAACAAAACACAAAGTTCAAACTAAGCAAATGGAGCCCTTACATTTCCTTGTTCTCTTCTGTGAATGCAACTAAAAGAGCTGATACCGTAATGACTACATGAAACCTGAGCTGAGCATAAGAGACCCGTGAAGTTTTTGTTTATTTTCTCAGCTGACTAGTGAACAGTGCATATTTCGCCAGGTTCTAAAACCGCAAATAAGTTTTCAATGTGAGGCAAATCTTTATATGAGTCGGTTTAGTTCGTCTATTAGCTAAATTAGCTAATCCAATCCAGGCAGAAATCGATATCCTGCATGGCCGCCTGAACTTTCAGTTCTATTACGGGACGTTGAAGGTTTAATATTGCTGATAAGGGCTCACCCTTAGCGAGAGGTGCTTGCTCCTTTTGTGGAAAAACGCCAGTAAATGGAGCAGAGCTCATTTTAAGTTTATTTGACGGTCATATTCCAGAGAAGTAAACAAAGGCTCAGCCGGGTCCATGGCAACCGGCGCAGGCGGGTCTCCACTCCAGAGCTGGAGGAGCAGGACGAGGACAATCCGCCACCTTATCGTGCAGCTCTCATTCACACACACTCACACAATCTCACACTACATCGACAACCTGTACAGACCTGTTAATCTTGTGAGCAAATGCTCTCCGCTCGCTCGCAAGACTGGCCATCCCAGTCGAGCCTCCAGCTCTGCAGCCCGAAACTCTCTTCTCGTAACTTGGCTTGTTATTTGTGTGCGCTACTTTGGACCATCGCTTCCTTGTGGCCAGCTCCAGGACGTGCTGCTTCCTCCTAGCGGTCAGGGGCCAGCATGGCCGGGCTCCACTCCCTCGCCACCCCGGCTCGGGAACACCTGAGTGCTCTTCGCTCAGCCCTGACCGAGAGAGGTCTCTTCGCAGGCCAAGAGGAACTGAGATCAGCTTGACGATAAGAGGATGGTCCTCACTGCGCAGAGAGGAAGCAGCAGTAGCCACAGTAAAAAGCCTCTCTAAGGTCACTCACACATTTATGATTTTGATATCAAGTGTATGAAACCACATGGACAAAAGTATTGGGACACATCGGCTTTCCAAGGCTAGCGTGCCTCGCTTTCAGTGAAGCCAAATTTTAATGCTTCAGCATACGTCTTGGTCCCTGTTGATGTTACGGTCAAGCGTCCCAATACTCTTGTCCATATGGCGTATTTATGACATTGATATTAAGTGTTTACTTAAAGTTTACAGCAAAGCAGCAGAGGATTTGAAAATCTATATAATGTTAAAAGAAAGCAATTAATTTTATGCATGAAAAGCATTGATCAAAGCAGTGCCATTTTGTTGACAATTTTGATATAGCTAAGTGATTTATTTACTTACTTATTTACCTGTCAGTCAGAGAGTCATAAACTGATGGTTATCAGCTTATATTGTGATTTTATCCTCTCTCTTCACTGAAAGGAAGGACACTTGCAATATGACAATAAAAGATGCCACACAGTTCACTAAATGGAATGAAGGCAATACTTAAATGGCACCAAGATGTAGAGAAGCTGTGTTGGGAAATGGGTGGAAAAGAAAAATCCAGCCAGACTGGATGGGCAATGGACAGCATTTTTTTTTTCAGGCCCATATACTATTTTCTTTTATTTCTTCCTCTTAAGGTTCACTTTTGACACTGTTTGTGTGTGGTTTTATTCACAATAACAGTCATAAGGCATTTCTGCCTTGACCCTTTCCAACTTTTTTTGATCTGTTAGAATCCATGGGGTTTTTGTTATGAAATGTGAAGGTTAACCCCTTTTAAGCCACAAGCTTTTGAAATATTGATGTCAACATCCAGTATTTAAAAAAAAAACCTGGCGCTTAAAGATATACAGTTTGTGAAACCTTCAGAATTGCCTATATTTCTGCATAAATATGACCTAACATATCATCAGATTTTCTTAAAGTAGATAAAAGTTAAACAAATTAAACAAATATTATTCATGGCCATTTATTTATTATGGAAAAGCATCCAGTATGACATATCCATGATTGGCACAAATATGCCAATTTCTGCGACGACTGAAGAAGGTGAACCTCCCCAAACCCATTCTCATCACCTTCTACAGAGGCACCATTGAGAGCGTCCTGACCAGCTGTATTACAGTCTGGTATGGAAACTACCACGACTCCTGCCTCAGAGCCCTTCAGAGGATTTTTCAGACTGCTGAGCGCATCATGGACAGCTCTCTACCAGGCCTGTAGGACATTTACACTTCTCGCTGCATCCGCAGCCACCAACATGGTGGAGGACTCCCACCATCCCTGCCACGAACAGTTTACCCCCCTCCCATTTGATAGACGATTCTGCAGCATCAGGAGCAGGTCTGCTAGACTGTGCCATATCTTCTTTCCCCAAGCAGTCCAGCTCCTGAACACCATGCTGCTCCCTCCCAAACTATTCCACACCCTGCTCTGCACTACATAAACTTTTTCACAGCTGCTATAGAAGTGAAAGTTTACATTTTACATTTAGGCGTACTTGAACACTGCCCACACAATGCAATACTTGCACAGATTGCTACATTTGCACAATGATAACTTGTTTATATCGTAGGTACTCTCTCCAGTACATTTGCACTTCTCCTCTACCTGTCGTCTTTAGTCTAGTGTCTTATAACTCTCCTGTATACTGTATACATTATAGTGTGGCTATACTTCTTTAATTGCTTTCATAATTTATGTATATATATATATATATATATATATATATATATGTATATACATGTATATGTATGTATGTATATATATATATATAGATATATACAATGCAAACATCGACACAATATAAATACAACCTTTGTGCTCACTCTGTTTCATGTCTGAGACATCTGAGGTTGTCTTCGTTTAGACTAATTAGCATTAGGCCCATTAATTACCATTAGGCCCGTGTTTGTGTTTTTGAGTGACATTGTAGAGTTCTGTAATAGTATGTTTTCATATCTTGAATGGGCGTTTTCAGTGCTCTGCTCCAGCTCTGTTGTATGTGTGGCATGCAGTGCTGTGCCGTGTATGATTTCCAGACCACTGTGTGTTGAACCAGACCCCCTGCTGGGCCGTGAAAGTCTCACGGAATGAAAGAATGCTCTCACATATGAAGCCTTATCACACTTCGCTCACATTCAAGCACCAATTCAGATAGCGCTCATAAAAAAGCACATTTACGTTTGTAGCAAACTGTATCAGTAGCTTGAATAAAGGGCTTGTTTAAAAGCCTCTTTGTGGTATTGTTATAGGCTTTTTAGTTGCGAAGCTCCTCATGAACCTTGCTTAAAACTCTCTAACAGCTAGCTGGCTCACATTTAGCTGCCTCATATGCCTCTCGATAAAAGGTTATTGTTTGGAAAACATATCCTATTGAAAGACTTTTATTGAACTCTGTCATTCTCATTGGTAAAACACTTTTTTCTTTCCCCCTGCCGCTATTCTCTTTCATTATCCCTTATTTGTCCTTGTGATTAATTCATTTGCATTGTGATTACAGAGTGCAGCGTCTCATGATATTTACAGTTCAGCAATGCTGGCATTTTGATCACAGGTTTAGCAAGTGTAAACACTTTTGTTCTTATTTCTGCTGCATATTTAAAAACAAAAGGCATCGGTGCTCCATCTTCCCGAAGCAATGCACAGCGCCTATGTAGCAGAGCCACAAGGGCGCGTTCAAACAGTATGTGCTGTTTTTATCCACAGAAAACTTAGAAGGCTGTGGTTATTAAGTCTTGAATGAAACAAAGTGAATTAAGAATGTCTGGTTCATATCTGGGAAAAGCTGTTTTTTCATCCACTCACTGTTTTTCCCACAATTATTATTCCATATTTCTATATTTCTCTCACATACAAATATAAACGTCCTGTGACTTCAACTTCTCCCAACACAGTCAAGTCCATTTCTTATTCTTGGGCTAAATTATTTTGCTCTAGATGCTCGATTCTCCCCTAAAAACATATATTTTTAAATGAATTTAGTTAATATTAATGCACCTAAATGAAGATCCTTGACTGAAGAATGAGAAGTCTTAGATTGTAATTCTCTTAAATGCTTAATTTTTGTGGTTTTTTCAGACAAAGGTTTTTCTCTTTTTGAGAAAATGATTAAATGATTGACTGATTGTTAACAAGCAACTGATACACATAATAAAAGAGGTCGGCGTCATGGGCAAAGGAGGCCGAGGTGCCGAGGTTGCAAGCACATTCAGGCGTGCAAATATTTGCACAGTTCCCCTCTTAATAAGATATTCCATTACTCTTTTCAGTTACAGCGACAGGGTGGAGACACACCATCCAAAAGTAATTAGTAATTAATATAAATGGCCCATCTATATTAAGCTGCAAGAACAATGTGAATCATGGGGTTTGCATACTGTTTGCATACTCATTCCACAAGCGTCCAATTAAATGGGTTGTTGAATTCTACTGTAGAGGACCCCTGGAACATGACTGTTAAAAATACCCAGGGCTACTAGGGCTGGTCAGTGTGATGATATTTGATATTTTTGATCAGTTTGTATGGTTTTATGAGAATACACACTGTATTGTCATTAGTTGAGGAATATAAGTCAAATGTATGTTTCATTACAAAGAGTGTGTAATCAGTCCTTAATTGGGTTTAGCTCAGTGTGGCGTGAAACCCTGATTGAAGTATTTGTCCTCAATGTTTTTGATCACATGCTTTATATTTTGCACTTTGGGCTTTTTTTGTCTATCCAGCCAATGAGAGATAAAAATCAATGTTGTGAGCATCTTCTACCCTATAGTTTCACTTTATTTACAAAATGTGTCCTTATCCTGAAGGGAAATTTCACTGATATTTTTACATTTCTGTATAATTCAGTCTTTGAGATCCATTCAGAGTGGTTTGCTGTAAAATGGAGCATAGTAGAAAAAACATTTAACGCTAAATTCTGATCTCAAAACTATTGTAAAATAATGTCAGGCACCACCAGTATGTAAAAACTTTGTGAAGTAGCAGTAAATGCTTCTGACGTCTGGTTCCTATCACCACCGTTGTGAACAATTCTGACTCTGCAAGTTTCTCTAGAATGAACCGTTTCATAGAAACCACTCTGAATGATTTTGTTTAGATCTCAAAGACTGAATTATGCAGATATAAAATAAGCAGTGGAATTCCTCTTTAATTAAATTTCCACAGCATTATCAACACCTTGCCTAGAACAGCATCATTTGCATCAAGCTGCTGTTATGCGGACTTGTTGTTTGTAGTAGTATTATGATATATGATATAAACACTATATGGACAAAAGTATCGGGACGTCTGACCATTACACCAACAGGGAATTTGACATTGCATTCAAATCCATAGACTTTAATATGGAGTTGCTCCCCCTTTGCAGCTATAACAGCTTCCAAACACTGTTGGACGAGAAGGCCTGGCTCGCAGTCCCTGTTCCAGTTCATCCTGAAGGTGCTGGATGGGGTTGAGGTCAGGACTCTGTGTTGTGTCTTCCACACTGAACTCATCCAGCCACGTCTTTGTGGAGCTCACTTTGTACACTGGGACACAGTCATGCTGGAATAGAAAAGGTTCTTCCCCAAACTGTGTCCACAGAGTTGGAAGCATGGCGTTGTTCAAAATGTCTTGGTCTGCCGAAGCATTAAGATTACCCTTCAGGGGTGTGTGTGTGTGTGTGTGTATATGTATATATATATATGTGTATAGCATAAAGCACGTTTGCAAAAGACATTTTATTTAGTGTATTTGGTGGAACTGAGAATTTCATGACCCCCGTAGGTGTTACCATTGAGCCAGCAAAATAGACTGTCTTGTTAACAAACAATTTTTTGCCTGCGTGAAGCTGAAATATCACACCCTTTTGCGTTAAATCCACAATTGGAACCTGACCTTTGCTTTTTATCACGCTGTGGGTCTGTATAGTGTAGTTCCTAGGCTTCATCATATTAATAGGTGAAGAGTTGGCATTTGGTCAAATGTCTGGTGAAGCTGCCCTTTGATAAAGCTATGGCTGTGTTTACTGTCCAGTTTCATGTTTAGAGATAAAAGGCAGCTTCTGACCTTCGGCGGCATAACAGGTAAGCAGGGGCTTCATCATTAAGAAGGATGCAGTAATAAACAGGAATTAGCTTAATCTGGCTGATGATGAATAGTGTTTGTTGGCCCGGCGTGTGGTGAGCTATGGATGCACCACGCAAACTTAACCTGTTCTCAGCAGCAGCCCTGGAGTCAAGCATATTGGCCTTACACTCTCTTTCTGAGTGAACCCCCATTCAGGCACACACTATAACCCCATCAGGGCAGAGTGTAGTACTGTGGATTAACTCAGAGGGTAAAGGTTCTTTTCAGGTTGTCAAGTAACATCCAGATGTGATCCAATCAGCAAATACACGTGTTGCAAACGGCCTCGGTCAGGCTCCTTTTAGACTATCAACATAAAGTGGCATTTGAGAGACGTCCTTATCCAGAGTGACTTACAGTCATTAACCCACACTGAGGATTAAATGTCTTGCTCCAGGACACGATGGTAGAAAGTGGGGGGGTTCGAATCTGCAGCTATGTGGTCATCGGTTTCACAGACAAGTGTTTTACATTTACAGCTTTTATCAGATGCTTTTTAATCCAAATCGACTTCCATTCCCTAAATACAGGGGGCAGTCTCCCTGGAGCAACTTGTGGTTAAGGGTCTTGCTCAGGAACCCAGTGGTGGTGTCCTGAAGGTCGGATTTGAACCCGTGACCTCTTGGTCGAGAGGCAAGTATCCTACCCACTAGGCTACTAAGACCCTAAGTAGCTTCTCAGGCCCTGGCCTGTGGACCTGTGCAATACAAAGTACATTCCAGGAGTCACTGGGAGTCACCGTGCTGGATTACTCTTTTAACTCTCATTAGAACTAGTACTTTGGCTTCACTATACTTTGACACAGCTCTCCTCTGTCCGGTCCTGGGGGAGCCGCATGTGTGTGCAACCTAATTATAAAGGCCTCTAAGAGTTAACTCGAGCGTTCAAGGAGAGAAGACCCTTAACTCTAAAGTCAATAAGGACCTAACCTGGCAGCCGCTGTCTTATTGTAGCCCCCTATCGTTAGCTCATTAAACCTGGAGCTGCACCTTGCTAAATTTCAGCATGGCATGCAACTGCTTTGCATAAGTATGCTTTAAAGAGTGTGGGCAACTGGCCAGATGTGGAATCTTTTGTTTTTTCTTACATACACACTCCTCACTCCTCTCCAGCCTGGTGGTCTTTAATTCTGTTTCTCTGAACTGAAATACAGGATTTCAGCACTGTTGGTGCAGGGGAAGCTAAAGGATTAGTAACATGTAACATGTCAGTTTTTGTTCTTCCTCTGCTTCTTGATACTTGTTTTGTTTGGATTTCAAAGGAAGGACTAATCAATCTAGTTGGGGATTTGAATAATTAACTTGGCCTATTTGAATGTTTTAATCATGGTATGTTTGTTGTCTTTTTATGACTTAATTAATTTTGTCGTCTCGTTCTTGTGTGAGACATTCTCAGTAATAAACCTGCTGTAGTCATTTCAAAGGCACACAGATGTGTGTTTTAATTTTTGATATTTCATTTATTCATTCACTTATTTTAGTTTGAGAATTTACTGTTGCCCTTAATGCCCTTCTGTTGGTTGCTCCACAGACCTGCCGCCTCCAGCCACGCGGGAAAGACCCCCTGGCTGTAAGACTGTGTTTGTGGGGGGCTTGCCTGAGAACGCCAGCGAGCAGCTCATCATGGAGGTGTTTGAGCAGTGTGGCTCCATCAGCGCCATCCGCATGAGCAAGAAGAACTTCTGTCACATCCGCTTTAATGAGGAGCAGACGGTCGATAAGGCTCTCTTCCTGTCTGGTATGTATCTGCGAAGAGCTGTTTTTTTTTATCTACTCACTGTTTTTGCTTGTTTTTTGCTTGTTGTTTTGTTTTGGCATGTTGGTCCACATTTCTCTCACTTACAAACATAAACACGTCCTGTGACTTCACCTTCTCACAGCAAAATCATGTTCATTTCTTAGTCTTGGCTGAAGTGTATTGCTCTAGATGCTGTAATCTCCCCTTAAACAATGTTATTTATTTATTTATTTAGTCATTATTAATGCACCAGTATGAAGATCCCTGAGTGAAGCAGGAGAAGTCTTAAATTTCCTCTCGGATGCGTATTTAATCTTTGTGGGTTTTTTCGGCCTAAGGTTTTTCTCTATTTGACCAATTTAATGTGTCCCTATTGATTGACTGAATGACTGATTGATTGGTTGTTATAAATATCTGATGGACGAGTCCCAAAGCAACACCCATGCTCATTAAAAGCCCTGTGCGTTTTGGTCATTGACACCTGGTGTGAATAGGAGAAACATTAAATCCTGTCATGAGCGCTATATCCTCTCCATAAGTGCAATTTAGAACCATTTCATTTAACCTTTTATCTAATGGAAACCTGGCCTGCTCATCCATAAGCCCTTCACTCTGCTTGACTTGATGGATTGATGATGCTTTAATGAGGGAGGAGGGACTTGGCGCGATCCCTCTGGAGAGCTGCAGAGAGGGCGGAGGCCGACACTCGCACTCGTCTAAGAGCCCCTGACACCGGAGGTCAATGAGCAGACGGGCGCGCGCACTGCAATAGATTTCATCCCCATGGTGCTGCATACAAATCCAGCCTCAGCCCGCAAACGCTGTGCAACCCACGCCAGTCCACTTCTGTTACCCCGACTTATCTCCTCTTCCCAGTCTCAGGGCTTCACTCACATCTTAAATCACTCTTTGTATGCAAACTTTGGTACATATATCTCAGGCTCACAAATTACATTTAAAGTGTAGGCCGCTCCAATAATACCCGCTGCATTATTTACACTTCTCTGAGTGTTGCGGTCTCAGTGGAGAGGTGGCAGGCGAGCGCTTCTCTTTCGTCAGACCGGAGCCTCGCCCCATATATTGTGTGGGCCTCATGACGGAGCTCTGCAGGCCTTTCCATAAATAATGCCGCTCATTTTTTAACGCAGAACACACCGTATAAAATATTTAGAGATGTCTAGGGGCAATAAAGCAGAGAGGGAGAGGTGGAAGTAAACTGGAAAAGCCTCGACTCCTTTCTAATGGCACGTGACCAGGCTTTCTCTTTCTCCCTCTCTCTCTCTCTCTCTCTCTCTCTCTCGCCCTCACCAGCAACCCTCCAAATGAAAGATCTCGCTCTCTACTCCAGGTGCACCATGCTCATAAACAAATGCATAATTTACCAGTCTTTGATGAACACTGTTCAGCCATTCGTCTGGTACTACTGCAGTCCTCTGTTCTGAATAAACACAGTAGAAAGTCATGCTGTTTGTTTGTTTTTGTGTTTTATGTACAGCTCTGCCCTTCACTACTCATATGTCACTTGGTGCCCTTGGCCCTCCCCCCTGTGCCTTGGCTTTTTCCCCTTGAGTGCTTTTCCTGTCCCTTTTCTTATTTCACTTACAATTAGCAAATTAGCATGTGTTCACTTCAGAACTCTAAACACAGATTAAAAGTAATGAGCACACACCCGAGGGGAGGCAGGCGTGAAGAGTGCATCTGGAGGCGGGAGCTCGGTGTGAGCGTGTGTGTGTGTGTGTGTGTGTGTGTGAGAACGTGTGTGTGTGAACTTGTGTGTTTGTTTCAGCGTGTGTGAGCGTGTGTGTGTGTGTGTGTGTGAGCGTGTGTGTGCGTGTTTGTGAGCGAGAGTGTGTGAGCATGTATGTGTGTGAACCTGTGAGTGTGCGTGTGTGCATGTGTGTGTATGCGTAAGTGTGTGAGCGCGTGTGTGTGAACTTGTGTGTTTGTTTCAGCGTGAGTGTGTGTGTGCGTGTTTGTTTCAGCGTGTGTGCGTATTTGTGAGCGAGTGTGTGTGTGTGAGCGTGTATGTGTGTGAACCTGTGAGTGTACGTGTGTGAGCGCGTGCATGTGGGCGCGTGTGTGAACATGTGTGCGTGTGTGTGTGAGAGCGTGTGTGAACGTGTGTGCGTGTGTGTGTGAGAGCGTGTGTGTGAGCGTGTGCGTGTGTGTGTGAGCGTGTGCGTGTGTGTGAGCGTGTGTGTGTGAGCGTGTGCGTGAGAGCGTGTGCGTGAGAGCGTGTGCGTGTGTGTGTGAGCGTGTGCGTGTGTGTGTGAGCGTGTGCGTGTGTGTGTGAGAGCGTGTGTGTGAGCGTGTGCGTGTGTGTGTGAGCGTGTGCGTGTGTGTGTGAGC
>JBBPCX010000135.1:3009626-3028572 GCA_037974365.1 Hydrocynus forskahlii | reverse complement strand
AGTATAAAAACACTGCTGTAATCAACACTCTCCTCTCGCAATGTGACCAGTTGGATGGTAAAACACTACTAGAAGTTTGTCAAAGGTAATTATTGCCATTTTGTTTAAGAGTGAGTTCTGTAAACACTGCATCAAATCACTTATCTTGATGTTTTGTCATTTCCTTTAAAATGTTGAATATTTTTATTTGAAAATTAGGAGAAATATTGTCAGCAGTTCTTAAAAACTAAGGCAAAGCTGTTCAGTACAGTATTTCTGGAGCTATATATATATATATATATATATATATACTATTCGACAATACCAACATCCGAATCAACAATAATTTATGTTTCAACTCCAAAGAGACACAGAGACAAATATATCAATCTAAAGATAAATATAAACAGTATAAAGTCTAAATATATATCTATCTAGATATAGTCCGGAAAACCCCTAGTGTCCAGTGTCTGAGTTCCCTGAGAAACCTGGGGAAATGCATTCATCCTCCTGCAGCGCTGCAGCACACAAAAGTCACTTTTTATTCATGAGAGTGTCATGACTCTCGAGTTCCACCCATACAAATGTCATCGCAAACTTTGCGATCCCACAGGCAGGTTTACAAGCAGTGCCAGGAAAACAATAGGCACAGACATATACATAAGTTCATTTCTCCTTTGACTGAAGATTGGAGTCCAATGGGCACATCTACTTCTACGGCTATCAGGCGATGTCGCATTTTCCCCGAGTTGCTGACTTCACCTGCCAGTTTATGCATGTTTGTTGTTTATCCGGGGCACATTCTCTGCTCCGCCACTTGCATGATGATCCCGGTAAGCTTCAGACTATTTGCTTAAGATATAATTCACACATGGCAGTGACTCAGAACAGATCAAAAAGCTGATTTATTAGATTTACCTTCGTGGAATACCGACCTGCTTAAGCAGATTTGTTTTACTGAGGCTAGTCTGTTCAGTGCTGGAATTTATGTGTCACTTTAATGCCAAGTGAAATGTTTTTTTTGTGCATATTTTATCACTGAGATTATTTAACTTGACAGGAAATTAATGAGGTAGGGCTAGCTTTCCCAGGTATTTAGTACAGTCTTCCCTTTTTTATCTGGAGACGACAGACCTCAGCAGTGTGAAGGGGCTCTGTCAGGAAGAAGAAAAAGTCATTGCAGTGATTGTGAGGTGGTATCATCACGCGCTGCTGCAATTATAAACACGTGTAGCAGAGCGTTCAGTCACAAGACGCTTCTTTGACAGTGGGTTAACGGTCCATGTAGGTTTTAATAGCTTGTTTTTTGTTATTTATATATTTTGCAGAAAACTATAAGACACAGAAAAAACATATAAATGAACTATAAACTCTAAACTAGAAGAAATTGCCAGTTTATACGATTTGCAGTTTAGTTCAAAGCCAGTTTTTAACTTCCAGAAATTGTGCAAATGTTGCATCAGCAGTAAAGTGGAAAGCAACAGTACTGGAATATAACTGTGCTTTATATGTGCAAAAGATCAGCAGCAGTTCAAAATAAATATATAGTCGATCTAAAAAATACAGTTGTAGTATCCAAGAACAAATGTAACATGCAAAAGAGAAAAGTGCAAGGAGAGAAAAGTTGGTCAGTTCACAGTTCAGGTGTGTGTTGGGTTGGGAGTGTGAGTGCAGGCAGTGTGTTGAGGAGTCTCAGGGCTGATTAAGTATCTGTATCATCTGTTATCTGAGGTGCTTATCTTTAACCGAGGTTGCGGGTGATGGGTGATTTAAGTCTGTCCCAGCGGTCAGAGGGCGAAAGGAGGTGAACCGGTCGCCAGTCCATCACGGTGCACACACACATACAAACACATTTATACCTTGGGGGATGTAGCATCTCCGGTTAACCTGATGTGCATGTTTTTAGACTGTGGGCGCAAACCTGGGTTCCCGGCAGGAACCTGCTCAGACAGATGTGCGTTACCGTGCAAAAGTATAAGGCACCTGTGCAAATTCTTTAAAGTATGTTTCCCAGCTTGTGATAAAGTGTCATGTTGGCAAAGTTAAATGTAGAATAAATTTACAAACAAGAAAGCAGTGAAAAGTATCCAGATTAGTTCTGTTTGTAAAAGTAGATGATATTGTGTGAGCTGGTGAGGAGAACACAGGTTCGGTTCCAGATTCCTCCTTGGTTCCTCCAGCCATTGTTTAGATTGTGAAACTCCATCGGCAGCTCCTGATTTAATTTAATGAAGGACTGATGGAGTCAAACCAGGTTTCTGATGGAAACTACAATAATACTGGACTTCCACAAGAACACACTGATATACTGAACATAACATCACTATTTACTTCATAAAGTTATTTGTATTTATTCTTTTTAGTTTTATTGTGTATATTTAGAAATGATAATATGTAAAGATACTCACCGCTCATCTAAACAGCTTTTAAATATTATTTTTTGCAGGTGCCTAATACTTTTGCACAGTACTGTATTTTACTGGTCTAAACTAGCCGTGAAGGATTTGGTCTAAATTCTTGTTTCTGTTGAGCGTATTTTCTTGTTTCTTTAATTCCCAATTTAATGGAAGAAGGAAAAAACATATTGACCATTAACCCATCCCTGTCTGAACGGAGATAGAACACACATGTGCACGCATATAAAGAAACAGCTCATCAAGCTGGCCTTATGGCGAGGGAGAGGAAAAAATCAAGATAGTGGTACAGAGTCAGCAGACTGTGTGTTACCATAAACAAGGCACAATCTGCTCCACCATATTGGACGTTTTAAAGCAAGGCCTCATAAACATATTGCCTTTTTGCTTGAAACAAGAAGTCAGTTTAGCTCTGCTTACATTACACCTGACTTGATCTCCAAGGTGCATGATGTAGCTGCCAGTCCACTGACCTTTTGGCAGGCTTCTACTGATACCAGATCAGTGAAAATGGTCAAAATTACCCCCAAGTGTCCTTTCTTGAGCAGCGTTTTTATAGGAGCTGTGCTGGGGAAAATTATTATTCACTATATATATATATATACAATTGGTGTAATGGTCAAGCTTCCCATTACTGTTATATATACATATAATATGGACAAAAGTAATGGGACACCTAACTCTACAAAAACCAGCCGACACGTATAGCGGTGCGTGCACAAAAAGCACCGAACTTTCAAAATAAAAGGATTTTTTAAAAACCTGTGTTAACACACGATTAAATAATTGTCGGCGTTAAGTAAACAATGCATTAATGCGATAATATATGGATTCTGTTCTTTCAGGTATTAGGATTGTGTCCTTCCAGGGTCATCAAACATACACAGGCAGACACACAATGATTCAGGAAAGCATCTACACACGTAAGCACAAACATGCTATTTTCCCTGCCCTCTCAATCGATCCCTTCCATCAAATTAAAGGATGCTGAAGTCACAATCGATCTTTCCGTAGTACTTGCACTCGAGCTTGCTTGTGCCTTGGACTCGGCGTTGGCAACCCCATTGACACCCAAGGGTTTATTAGCACCTCCCCACCCCGTCCCCCTGTGGAGGAGAGGGGGAGGGAGAGAGAGAGAGAGACTGAAAACCGGTGAACAGCCTTCCTACATGTCACTGTGAGGTGACACCCAGCAAGTAATTTCAATGAAGATCCATAAATCTCCTTTGTACGAAAACAGATGGCATGTTCTGCTCTCGGCACTGATCACGTATCTGTCAAACCACTGCCATGGCAAATGCTGTGCCGGAGATGACGGCACACATGGTTCCTCAGATTCGTTTCACACAGCATGAAGAGGTCCAATCTCAGAATCTACTGATAGCATTTCACAGAGAGCAGCCTGGGCAGAGGTATTACAGATGGTATGTTTATTTTAAATTAAGATTTCCATTAAGTTCAAATGAATGCCGAAGTGCCTGTTATAAAGCAGTGTTTCCTTGGAAATGAGTTTTCAAAATGTTCCTGTTATCTAAGATTTGTTTGATAAAGAACATCACGTAGCAAAAAATGTCATCAAAGATGCATACAAATCAGTTTGTCTGTACTTCTGTTCACTTTTAAAGAAAACAGTATATCAGAAAGCTGGTGATGCGTTTTATTAAACCACAAAACAATTGTGAGAAACCACATAAGCACGTCTGTGAGATTACTTAACAGCTCTGTTTGAGGCGAGTATGTGGTGACTTGCAGCGCAATTTGTGCCATACTAAAAGGTGGGTATAAGTTTCCATCACTTATTTAGACTCCAGTGCAAAGAAAACTTTGAAGGCCAGACACACCTTTGCTAACTGAGTACATTTGGGAACATTTGTACATATTTGCCTTTTTTTGGTTGCTCACCAGGAATACCTGAAAACAAACTTCTTTACGTACTAACATTTGAAGCCCTGAAGAAAAAGCACTGAAAGGAAAACCACAGCCGTAGACTTAGATTTCTTCTTCAGATGTGTAGTGCACAGCCTACCGCAGTTCTATAGGCATATAGGGGCAAAGTTAGACCAGTGATGTTGTACGGGAGCCCTGTGGGGTTTAGATTTCCTCTCACATTCCTATTTCAGCTCAGAAAGAGATGTTGAATCAGTTGTGTTACTGGATGATTCCCGGCATTACCATAACCGTTTGTGGCTGGGAGTCCTAGAGGCCACAACTGGCCTCAATTTTTGGGTGGGTAGGATGGTCCTCCCTCTACTTCCATAACACATCGCACTGCTAGCCAGTGGACACAATTTTTAAGTAGCATTACTGAATTTTCCACAGAGAGTTTTGAGTTGTCCAGTGACAGTGTCTCAGCACCAGTCTGAAAAAGATGCAGTGGTTTCTCGTGCTAGCCTTCCCTCTCCCGACACTGGTTGTATTGTAAGAATGGGGGAGTTCTAGTTAGTGGATGGAACTGCATGGAAGTAATTTAGTGACAAAAGTATTTGAATAAAAAAAAAAAGCAAATTGAATTCTTGAAATAGAATAAAAACATGCATGATTGATAATGCATGCAAGTTTATGTAGTGAAGTTTGTGTAATTGCAGTGAAGTTTGTGTAATTGTGTAATTGCAGCATTTCAGATTCAGTATAGAAATATTCAGCCTTTCAAATTCAGCAAAAAAGCATTTTAAAAAAGTACAACTATAATTATTCAATCAGTATAACTCAGCGCCTTAATTTTGTCTTTGCCGTTTCAAGTGGGCTGTTTCACTTGTGAGAACTTCGGTCAGACATTCAGCTCAAAATTCGTTTGGAAATTCAGTTGAAGCTTAAATGCTGTAATTACAATGGAAATAAATTACACACACATTCCGCTACATAAACTTACATGCATTATCAGTTATGCATGTTTTTATTCCATTTCAATGATTCAGTGTTTTTTGTTTTTTTTTAATACCTTGGTCACTAAATTACTTCCATAGAACTAGACAAGACTAATAGTGCGTACAAAAGATGTGCAACCGTTTCACATTGTGTGCTGGGGGTTGGTGGGATCTAGCTTCTTCAGACATTGTCATAGATAGCACAGTGTTTGTATCTGAACGTTGACTCGGCTTCTGTCGACATGTCTCACTGACGGAGGATTACTGCCCCATACATGTTCTCCCACCCTCGCCTGATTGATCGTCTCATCTCTCGTTTCTGAGCAGATGAACCCATTCCTGTTGGATGACATCTAATGAGTTGACAAAGCGCGACGTCCTCTCTAATCCACACATGCAGCAAAGTAATGATGTGCTAGCTGGCCGTAGATGAAAAGCGCATCTCATTAGCTTCTGAATATACCTGTGTTTTGCAGATGAGAGACATCCTTTTGATTATCAGATCTAGTGCCTCTGAGCTTCCACAGAGGTGGTGCTGCAGTAATTAAAAAAAGAAAGAAGGAATCACTTTCCTCCTGTGGTTTATCTCTCTCTCTCTCTCTTTCTCTCTCTCTCTCTCTCTCTCTCTGTCTGTCTCTCTCTCTGTCTCTCTCTCTCTGTCTCAGAGCTTTATCTTCACACAGGTTTTGATATGAACCCTTTTACATTGCTCTTAAAAGAGAAGTTGAACAGAAGTTTCCAGAGTGGTCACAACGATCACACAGTCCAGCTATTAAACTCCTTCCCCCTGAAGTGTTGAGGCTAGTCCACCAGTTTAAGCTAGTCACCTGTGCTCAGTGTAGTTACAGTAGAGAGGGAGAGTAGGGGGAAGAAACGTAAGTTCACTTGCCTTCCTATCTGACACCAGTTTTTTTCCACTCCTCTGCTCCTTCCCAATCGCCCCTCTCTCTCTCTCTTTCTTTGTGGATGGTACAAACTGGCCCCTGCATCCCCCTGCCACAGTTGAGCAGATTGTGTCTGTATTCCACGCTGCTTCCAAACAAAAGGCATGGGACCATTTCTCCAAAGCCCAGCGCAAGAACCTGGACATGTGGCGCAAGCAAGCAGAGGTTGGTGTTTTCATTTTTGCTTTGTTCTGTTTTAAGTGAATGTGTTTACACCTTATATCTTTACTGGTCGTTATACTTTGCAGACTGATCCATTAGCCCTCTCTGCTATGCCGCCCCCCCCCCACACCGCCCACATGTTGAGTGGAGTCCATATGCTCTCTCCAAAGTCGAACATTAATTAGTTCTTAAGCAGGGATATTGGAGACAGTCTAAGCTCCCTCCCGCTATAATCCCCAGCGAGTGCATAGACTCCCAGCAGCCCAGAACCTCTTAGCAGGTAACACACCTGAGTAAGCACTTGCTGAGCACCCATCACCCCATTCCCTTTTCATCACAGGCTTATCACAGGGAACCCCTGGTTCTACCCCAGATCAGGGCAGTCAGAACACCTTCATGTACTCATGTACTCAATAGTTGCGCTACACTTTCTCACAAGAGGAAGACTTTCTTTTCTCTTGTTGGGTTCTGAAGCGAATTTAGTTACTGAGACACATAAACCTGGACCTCTTATTGATTAGTAAGCTCCAGACGCATTTTCTTTATGCATGGGGAAGGCTCATGAAGAGTAACACTGTTGTGCTTTTCTGGTCATTCGGTAAGTGTTGAGACCTCTCTGGGAGCCCGTGAGCGAAGACCAAATCTGGTGTATCGTTATAATCTGGTGTTTCATGGATCATAGGGCGGATTTTGTCCCCAATAATCTAAACATCAATCCAAAGTACCACAGTTGTGTTTTGTAAGGAATGAACATGGAACCAATAGGAACTTTGCACATTGCAAAGATTCTGTGCATTTTATCGTGTAATCTCCTTAGCTTTAAGTGAGCCGGATTTTGGCCAGGTGTATCATTATAGGTCTTCTGAGAATACATTTTAAACCAAGAGAGTCCTCATCATAAAAGGTAGGTGATCAAAAAGTGAGTTTCATTATATTGTATGAATTTGCTGCTTAATTTGTTTTTTAATTAGTAGTGATTTGCTTGAATGTATTATCTTGGGTTCTTTCTCATTTCCAAGTAATGATTCTTGTCGCTTGCGATAATGGGATCTTTATATACCGTCCCATTTTATGTTCATAATGCCCAGTATTTCTCCAACAGTGGCACTATTCCCCACTACTTTCCTTCTGCAGTATAGGTCAAGCCTTTATTTTAACCTGATCTCCAAGTATATTACATAGTCTGTGTTATTTCCCTCTCAAACTGCCAGGCTTCTGTCACTCTCACCTGCGTTTCCATTGTAAAGCTGCAGATAAAGCATCCAGTGACCTTAGCAAGCCGCAGCTATTGCCATAATTCCAGGGACATGCATTTCTCCCCCTCTGCTTTACAGTGAACCCACTGATCAAGCAGTAATTGCATCCTGATTGAGGCTGGCTGTGGTCAGACCAAGAGCAAATACTTCCTTTATGATGAGTGTGTGTGTCTGTGTGTGTGTCTGTGTGAGTGTGTGTCTGTCTGTGTTTGTGTGTGTGTGTGTATTTGTGTGTCTGTCTGTGTGTCTGTTTCTGTGTCTGTGTGTGAATTTGTATGTCTGTGTGTGTGTGTGCCTGTTTGTGTATTTGTGTGTCTGTGTGTGTGTGTGTGTCTGTGTCTGTGTCTGTGTGTGTATTTGTATGTCTGTGTGTGTGTGTGTGTGTGTGCCTGTTTGTGTATTTGTGTGTCTGTGTGTGTGTGTCTGTCTCTGTGTCTGTGTGTGAATTTGTATGTCTGTGTGTGTGTGTGTGCCTGTGTGTGAATATGTATGTTTGTGTGTGTCTGTGTTTGTGTGTGTGTGTATTTGTGTTTCTGTGTGTGTCTGTGTTTGTGTTTGTGTTTGTGTGTGACACATAAAAATCTGCTTTATAATGCCCATATGTACTTCTTTGCTGTGAATGTGCTAAATTATATATGCTTTTAACCAAAAGCTCATTTCAAAACTGTCATAAAAGAAATTGACATACATCAGACATTGTGATGTAGCTTTAACCTCTGGCTCCTGTCACCGCTACTGTAAACACTGTGTGTGTTTGTATATATATGTATATATTTAAAAAATCGGCTAAATTCCCCTTTAAACTTTAGTTAAAATAATATTTTAAGCCATGCTTAAATTATGCCACTCCACTTAATGTAAGACACAATTTTACATTCTCAAATGTTCTGTCAGATTACTAGATAATACATTTAAACTGTTTCAATATTGAGTTCAGCTCTTTTTAAAATATTTTCCAGATAGACTTGAATGTGAGTTTGTTCCAGTCAGTCTGGAAAGCACTTCATATCATTTATATTTTATTACGATATAAAATATTGATAAAAATATAAAATATTCTTTTGGAGCAAAGTTTGCTTTGCAGTCACACTCTTCTTCAGAACTGACCAAACAGGATGCTCAGATACGATCTTCTAGAAGATATCTAATGTATCACATTTCTTTCTGTTTTCTGTTGCATTTTTACACAGGTATACAAATACAAGATGTAGTGAAATTTACCCCTGAAATGTCTATGAGGCCGTGCAGTACTATTACAATAAATTAAAGAGAAAATTAAAGGCTAACTAGAAGTGAAGTGAACATTCTGTCATACGTGAACACACCACAGCACACAGTGAACAGTTCTTCCTCTGCATTTAACCCATTCACCAAGTGAAGCAGCGGGCAGCCAGGAACACAGCACCCAGGGAGCAGTGTGTGGAGACGATACCTGACTCAAGGGAACCTCAGTGGTGACACTAGCAGTCTTGGGATTCAAACCCACAACCTCCTGATGGCAGGGCGAACGCCCTGACCGCTAGACCTCCAGCTGCCACTTAGTAATACAAATTTGTTGGAAAAATATATTCAGATATCAGTGTGAACAACTATAAATTAACATTACAAGTGTAAACCAGATCTGAAGTGTGCACATGTAACAGAATACAGTATGCACTGTAAAGTGTCGTGTGCTGGTTGCTGTCAATGTATATAGACATAAATAACAGAAGGCATGTCCTAGTTAAGACAGAATAATGCAATTATTGTGAAGAAAACATATAACAGATAACAGCACAAGTCGAATGCTTTTTAATCAACCAGGTTCAAATAACCCTGCCTGTCCCCAGTTTCTTCTCAGCATGCATATATCCCAGCCTTGGGTTGGTCTTTTGCAGTAGTTGAAAACAGACTTCTCACCCCCTTATAGTTTATTCGGTTTGATTCAGGGTTTCTCTCAGAGGGAGACATTTTAAACTTCTCAATTTTCCGAAAATTGTTTTTGTAGCACGGTTCCATCAGTGCCCCCGCCCACCCATGTGGGTGTTTGTGGGATAGGGGTAGTAGGAGTTCCAGCAGGGTGACTGTGGATTGACTGGTGTAATGACAGCTCAGTGTGTACTCTCCTGTTCCATCACATTTCTGAATGCTTGGACAGTCACCGAGCAGCTCTTAGTCATTCTGAAGGTAAGGAACTAGTTTCTAAACCCCCCCCCCCAATCACCAGACGGACACTGCAGCCAGAGGTTTTGCCCCCCATCCTTTAGAATGCCCACTGCAGGTTAGACTGTATGACGGTTGCGAGAGCGAGGCTGTGGTAAGTGCCGCCTCTCACAGGTCTGACTGTCCAGTCGGTGTAAGCGTCTGGAGCGCGATGCTGATTGTTATTCTCAGCAGTGCGGCAGTTAGTGGCGTGCGATTGGCCAGACAGGCTGAATTGAATGGCATCTGCTGTGTGCTTCAGGCGTTGTGGCTGCCTGAGCGTTGAGTGGAGAGGAGGCTAAAGCTGCGGTCGTACAGAGGAGACTTCAAAAGAAAACTGCGGCCTCCCTGCAGCACACCAGATTATAGCTCTCTCCACTTTACTCTCCCTCTTCACATGCACACGCACTCTTTCTCTTATAGCGCGCTCTGTTTCCCTGTTTCTCTTTCTTTTATAGCGCTTTCTATTTCCCTCTCTCTGTTTCCCTGTCTCTTTCTTATAGCGGTCTGTTTCCCTCTCTTTATTTCCCTCTCTCTTTATTTCCCTCTCTCTATATTTCCCTCTCCCTCTCGATTTCCCTCTCTCTCTGTGTTTCCCTCTCTCTGTTTCCCTCTCTCTATATTTCCCTCTCCCTCTCGATTTCCCTCTCTCTCTCTGTTTCCCTCTCTCTGTTTCCCTCTCTCTCTGTTTCCCTCTCTCTTTATTTCCCTCTCTCTATATTTCCCTCTCCCTCTCAATTTCCCTCTCTCTCTCTGTTTCCCTCTCTCTTTATTTCCCTCTCTTTATTTCCCTCTCTCTATATTTCCTCTCTCTATATTTCCCTCCCCCTCTCGATTTCCCTCTCTCTGTCTGTTTCCCTCTCTCTCTCTGTTTCCCTCTCTCTCTCTGTTTCCCTCTCTCTCTCTCTATTTCCCTCTCCCTCTCTTTATATCCCTCTCTATTTCCCTCTCCCTCTCGATTTCTTTCTCTCTATTTCCTTCTGTCTGTATCCCCCTCTCTCTATTGCCCTCTCTCTGTTTCCCTCTCCCTCTATTTTCATTCTCTCTGTTTCCCCCTCTCTCTATTTCCCCCTCTCTCTCTATTTCCCTCTCTCTCTCCCTCTCTCTCTGTTTCTCTCTATTTCCCTCTCTCTCTCTCTTTCTCTGTTTCTCTATTTCCCTCTCTCTCTTTCTCTATCTCCCTCTCTCTATTTCCCTTTCTCTCTCTATTACCCTCTGTCTCTCTCTCTATTTCCCTATCTCTCCTTCTCTTTCTCTCTTTCATGCTCATTCTTGCCACTCTTCCTCATCACTCTTCCTCTCCATTTAGTTTTTTCTCACCTCACTCTCTGTCGCTTCCTCTCTTTATTGTCTCTATTTTTCAGTCACTTCACTTTGTGGATGATCTCTCTCTATATATTTTAGTCTGTCACTCATCACTGTAATTCTCTCCATCTCTTCTCTCTCTCTCTCCCCTTCTCTTTTTTCCGTCTCAAACTCTCTTGCATTCTCCATTCTCTCTCTCACTCCCTTTCTCTCCATTGTAGCTCCGCCTCTTTGTCTTTATTCTCAATCTGTCAGTCTGTCTCTTTACTTATATATCTCAGCCTTTCTGCTTCTCTCTATCTCTCTGTCTACTCTGTCCATAAATCTCTCTCCCTCTCTCTCTCCCTCCCTGTCTCTCTCTCTTGGCAGATGGGTGTATTTATTTTTTGCACTACCTGTTCGACCTCTGTAATTCTCGATGAGATGAGTGCGTTGCAGTGCTGGACAGATGGTGATGTTTATGCTCAGCTTTCAGTTTGTTTGTTGGGGAGTGAGTTTCTCTCCCCCTAGCAGTTTTTTCTATGTGTGTTTGTGTCCTCCTCAATGCACATGCCTCATTAGCTGCTGAGATCCCCCGTTAGGTCGGCCAGCAGGCAGCACCCATGCAGAGACATCTGCTCCAAGTGTCCTATCTCACCCCAGCGGATCTGAGCGGGCCATGCGCTCCCCCCCCCGAACAGGCCCCTTTCAAGCACCGATGCCAACGATTATAGCGCATAAAAGGCTCTCACTGCAGCGTGTGCCTGCTGACCATCTGAACTGACAAGGTCAGCCAACACCGAGCCTCTCCATGCATCACTGGGGCCGGCTCGCTTCTGTCTGCACTTAGAGCACTTGAGAGAGACTTTTTTTATGAGCTTACTGACTCATCAGCGTGCTTTATTACATTCCCAGTCCATATACTTTATATGTTAATGAAAGTTGTCCCTGCGAACATGGAGGTTAAAACCATTCTCTCTGTCCTGTAGGAGATCAGGAACATCCATAACGAGGAGCTGATGGGCATCCGCAGGGAGGAGGAGATGGAGATGTCAGACGATGACATGGAGGACATGCCGGACAGCAAAGACTCAGACGACTCAGGTAGCTACAGTCCATTGCACTGCACAGTCCACTCTCCAGCAGGGCTCAGCAGTGAATCACAGCACCCAAATCCCCTCTGCAGTGGTTTTAAAGTCAGTCTCCTGGCTGCTCACTGCCCTGCTCAATGAAAGAGAGTGGCCCTGCAGAATGAAATGTCACATTAAATGAGAAGTTCCAGCATTTTTTTAACCAGACACAGAAGCCATTCACCTTAGTCCATACCTACAGAGTAACAATGCTGATATAGAATTAGCTTATATCCCGTATATTAAGATAATGAATAGGCCTTTATGAGCTGATGAGAACTGAGCTTAGATCAGTGTTACTATTCTGCAGTGCTTTATCAATTTTGGCCACTGTCTCTCCTATTTTTTGATTAAAAACATATTTGTATCACAAATATTTACCACAGTTTGCCTCTCTTGTAAGAGCATTCGTAGAACAACTGTCAGAGCTTTATAACTTGATTTCATGCTAGTGTTTCTTACATGGACTTAAAATAATATAGTCTGTGCATATGGAGGGCATCTTTATTATCCATTTTTCTAGTTTAACTTTCCGGATCTTTTATGGAGTTTATGTGTTTAATGCTTTTAATAGTTACATGCCCCTCTTACAATTGCACTATGGCAATCATTCATGTTTTTTTAATAGTTAAAATAACGGGGACGATTTGTAATGCAAGGTTGAGTCTTTAAATGTAAGTGCAAGTCTCGAGTGTGTGGGTTGAGAGTCCAAGTCAAATCTTGAGCCTTCAGTGGAAGTTTATTTTAGTCTCATTATTAGTTGCAAACATTATACAAAAGTAAGCCTGATTAACTTTAAATAATAAGCATTTCATTATAGAAAAGCGTTTTGCCAAAAGGACAAGGCTAAAGCACAAAGTGTATGTAGTCTGAATAGCAAGTGTAATAGCTAATGAACCTAAAGATTTCTCAAGTTTTTCTCAAGCTGAAAACCACAGCTAAAATGACTGTTGTGCCATAAACACTGTATTTATTGATTGTAGTCTGTAGTTTAATGTCAAATAGAGGTCAGTCGTGACACAAGTCAGTCAACTTTTAATTCATGTAAGTAACTGACCTGAGTCTCTGGCATCTTCAGAGCTGCTTGTTGAACAGCATTCAGACTGATTAGTCCACTTTCAGTACCACGACAGTCCAGATCCTCTGATCAGAATCAGGATCCTACAGAGTAACACACAGCACCCTGCTCACTGTTATTCAGTCGTCTGTGGGGTCTTGCTACGGTGGGCCACTGGAGCCTCGAGCCCTTTGTGTCACAGCCCAGGTTAGATAAGATGATAATAGATAATTAGATAATCAGGGAAGCTCCTTCCGCTCTGATTGCAAATCAGCATAAAATTAACACAGGAAAACAAAAGCTTATTTCCCCCTTTCAGTGCAGAAATCAGACTTACGGCACTGAAGAAGAGAACGGCACTGAAGAACGCTTTATATAGTTTGGACAGCTTAACTATTATTCTCCTTCTCTGCCAGGAGAAGGATTCCTCTGCCGTCCCTCTGTGGGTGTAAGAAACGTGATGGACAGGCTCTCCTCAGCAGGTCTTTGAAGCGTTTAGCCGCGTTTGCCGCTGCACTGCACAGCTGAGCCAGCAGGTGCCGAGGTGCCGTGAGAAAAACGTGCCCTCACCACTGGCCTAAACGAATGTGAATGAGGCCTCTTGGGCAGGCGAGAGGTCAGTGTGTGTAAAAGGTTACAGCAGGGCCAATGATTAGGGAGCCTTTTCACCCCTCTGCTGTCAATATGTCCCCCTGTCAGTGACATTGCTGGCGAGGGAGCCATTAGTCCCCAAGCACACAACATCAAACCTAAGAGCTGGCAGCTGATTCCATCATGATCCGAAGCCATTAGTCTTTTTTATACTCCTATAACCCCCTCTGGCAGGCTGAACATGGCAGCATGCGGCTCAGAATGGCTCTGCCAGCTGCTTGTTCAGCTCGTTCAAGTTTGTTCAGCCTGTCGCTTAAGTGTCATTAGAGCCTTCTCTGAACAGGAGCTGCTTAGCAGTGCTAAGAGTCACTGGGAGGATACTGGGGAAAGTCACCACCGTGCTTTCTCCTTTTATTTTTGCTTAAGTGATGTTTGCAAGCCAAACTTTAATGCATCGCCGCTCTAAACAGCAAGTATGAAAGGTGGCCCCTGATGGTCCACCCCTTAGTGTCTCTCCAGACTCCTGTGGAACTATCACAGATCCCCAGACGTGACAGGAGCTCCACATTAACATGCAGATGTATGCAAATGTAATCATACATTTACCAGGTTTTGATTCACACCGCTTTTCATGCGCAACCTTGGGTATTAGAAAACTATGATAACGATCACTGTCAGTGCGTTGTCACATGTTTGAAAGGATGCCACGAGAGGGAAAAGGCCATGCTATCCACTTGGCTGACGATGGGATTAATTCAACACTCCTCGTATTTAATGAAAACAAATATTTCACACCTGCCAGTTACCAGTAAAAGCTCTGGAATGAAGGGGAGGCTGTGGATCCCATCTCTGTCCATCTCTACTAAATGAGTTTGAACCGTCCTAATCATCGTCTCTCATAGTTTCAGACAGACTCATTTAGATGTCACTCCGGCTTCCTTCATCACTGACTAATTCACACACACACACCCCCCACACACACACACACACCCCCAAGCTAATCAGTGCTAACGGGTGAGGGTCCGGCACCAGTAGAGCAGGGCGCTGTCGAACTGAAGACTGTTTCTTTATTGGCTGAACCTGCACAGCTCCAGACAGCAGCTTGTGAACTGAACGCATACTTGCACTTAGAACTAGAAGAGGCAAACCAATCAATAAACAATCTCTCTATCTCTCTCTCTCGCTCTCTCTCTCTTGCTCTCTCTCCCTCTCCTACTCTCTCTCTGTCTCTCTCTCTCTGTGAGAAAACCGGGGTTGTCAGTCATGGTCTTCTATCTGTCAGTAATTCCAGTGGTTTACTGTTTAATTAACGTTCTTCTCCTCCTTGGAGATTAAACTCTCCTTTTTTGGGTCTGTATCTTCTGAAATTTCATTTTTCATATTTTTATTTATTTCAGATGGTGGCTAAATAAAGCGACCGAACAAACCCTGAGAACCACAGGATGTTAACAGTCACATGCCATCTGTGTAACAATCTGTAAACAACACATGTGCATTTTTAACAGACACACTTATCCATGGCAATGGTAAAATGGTAAATTTAGGCTAAGGTTGGCCTGAATGATTTGGTGAAAGTATTTGCAATTCTTCTGTCCAATACTGGCCTTTCAATAATGCAGTTATTATTTCTTTTTTTTTTTATTAAGGTCAAGGTGTGCTGTATTGGCCTTTTTCTGGCTTGAGTCTGAACATTGCCTGCCAGAATGCCAGTTTGATTGCTTTTGATTGGTCTGTCTGCAGGCACTTTGTAAGCTTTCTTGCTATTTCCCTCTTTAAACATTCGATAACATTGTTAATAATCTAGGACTATTTTACAAACGAATTGTACATAAGCTGAGACACAGCAAGTGATTAAAGTGGTGATTGCAAGCAAAAGGTCACATAACTGAAGCAAATAAAAGGCCCTGGACCACTCACATGTGGTACTTTGTGACAAATTATTAGTTTATCCCGAGAATTATGTAGGCAAGAATAATTTGTCTAAATTTACATTATTACCCACTGTTAATTTTCAGTGCTGGGGGACATGATTCAATATAATCATGATGTATTTGAAAATATGAGGGAAGAATAATGCTTGTATCCACGTTGTATGTGTTTGAGCAACGACATAGTTGTTTATGCAGTGTATTGTTAGGCCCCTATCTCCAGGTGATGCTGTAACCCGTAACCGCACTGTGTTGCCCTACGTGCCCGGCACTCTCACCCCTTATCTCCCGGCTCCAGGCTCCACAGAGCTGCACTTATACTGCAGTGTTGCTTCTGCTCCACCTCCAGTCAGAGAGACCGATCTTCCTCCAGCCTGGATGGACGGGATGTTTTCCCCTGGCTGTCCGCCCTCAGATCAGACTGATTGCCGAGCGCTGGCTGAAAGGAAACGACCTCAGCACAGCCCGTTTAATTGCAGCTGTGTAATACCTCTGCCTATGATGCATGAAGTCAAGCATTAAGTAATACACATTCTCTCCACTGAATCCTCTCTAATTAGCTCAAGACCGCAGCCCCGCCTCAGAAGAATGACGCATTTCGGTTTGAGCCTAGAAAAAGCCTTTTAGAGGCACTCTCCTCTTTCTCTTCCCATCTTCATCCCTCCCTCCTCTTCCTCTCACCTCTCAGCTCATTCACCCTTTTAGCTCTGCTGTCCACGCCTCGCCATCCGTTATTACCCTGCAGACACACTCCTCACATGACTATTATTATGTGCATTTCTCTTCCTGACTCAGTCTGTCCCCACTCTCTCTTTTCCTCCCCTCTGCTTGAGTACATGCTCCATCTATTGTTTTTCATGCTACCTTTTCCAGCCCTCGCAGCCTGTCATCTTCTGCCCTTGTACGCACCCCCCCCCTTCCGTCCTCGTCATGTATTTCATCTCTCTCCCTCCCTCCGTGTCTTTGATTCTTCCACTCTTACTCTCACTCACTCACTCCCACCCTCACTCACCCTGTTGCTGTCTACCTTGCACTCTCTCTCTAAAATACACATCCATGGTGAAATTTGCCAGGCAAAAAAAGCCAGTTCACCGGGTGGGCAGAGACACGGGAATGGCAAAAAAAAAAGGAGTGTGTTTCTGGTAGTGATTAATTTCAGTTCGTGCTGAGTTTATCCAGGTGAACTTTATCAGTATGAATTTGTGAACCTTGCGTTTGTGAGTCACTAGGATATAAGAGAGTGAGCTTTGGTCTTTTCTTTCAGGAATGCATGAAGACAACAATGTGCCAGCATAAAGACAACAATAAAAAGTTAACAAGCTTACTTTAGAGCTACATGGTCCCTCCTAAACGACATTACTAACCAGTGCCAAAAATCACCTGATGATGATCACCACCCCTATAAAAATGTACTTCATTCCCTTAAACCCATGACATTTTTTTCTTTTTTTTTGTGTACTTTGTTATACCTCCAGCATCTTTGTTGATCCAGATGTCTTTGGGGGCATAAATTGGATGAAAAAAAGATCCATTTGAGTGTTTATCCCAGTTTACTCCCCAGTTGTAGTTGTGATGGTGTGGACTACCACATGCTTCCTTCGAGACATGAATCTAGCCACTGCATCTTTTCGTATTGGCACTAATTTAGCATAATTGCATGGCTTATTGCTCTTGGAGGAGGATGCTCGAACAGATGCCTGCGTTGATTAGCATCACGCGGAGTGATGGTGGGGCCATGCTGCCCACCCAGAGCAAGCCAGGCCAGGTGTGCTGTCTTGGAGTCCCGGGCCACAGATAGGATCACCGATTTGCAATCTCCTGATGACAGAGCAACGGTTGTGCTACTCAGGAGCCCTCACATACTTTAATCCAGTGATCTGAAGGTGGTACCCCACTGCACTCTGCTGCACTGTTTAGGCTTTGACTCTATGCTAGTATTGTTTACTTTTGGTAAAATAACAAGCTGTGTGTTGGAGTAGCTTACTGATTCACAAGCCATTTAATTCCATTGCCTGTGCATATGTGCGGGTGATCTCTTTATAAATACAAACACAGCTGTCATGCTTAATTGCTTTTCTGACTTGCTGGTTATATTAGGCCTATTTATAGCCAGGGGTCAGGGGTGTTCTACTCCAGGCCAGGAGGCTCAGTGTCCATCACAGTTTGGTGATTCTGGGTGGTAGTGGCCTAGTGCAGCGGTCCCTAAACTTTTTTGCGCCACAGACCAGTTTCATGTAAAACAATATTTTCACGGACCAGTACAGATACAACCAAAAACAAAGTGCATAAAAATATGAAGACATTCCACAAAGCCGTTTGGTTTTTTTTAACCTATTTTGGATGTACCAAGACGAGCGTTTTTTCAAAATAAAAGATCTAAAATAAAAAATATTCGGTCTTTCTGTGCAGCCCGGTACCAAATGACTCACGGACTGATACCGGCCTGGGGACCGGTTGGGGATCTCTGGCCTAGTGGGTAAAAAACTTGCCTGTGAAACCAATGACCACTTTCTACTCACTGTCTACCACTGTGTCCTTGAGCAAGACACTTAACCCTCAGTGTCTCCAGGGGCCTGTCCCTGTAACTAATCTGTAAACTAATTTGGCGTCTGCCAAATTCCATAAATGTAAATGTGATTCCCCTGGTTAAGTGCCAGGTTTTGTGGTTGTGTTGATTAATCACTAAACTGCACTGGACACCAATCCTCCAGGATTGAATTGGAACACTTCCGGTCAGTTTGTACGAAGTTTAGTTTTGTTGGAACTGAAGAATAGAAGCATTAAAATATCGATTCACTTCATAGTGAACTGATTTATATTTTACTCTGTTTCTGAACCCTGCCATGTCCTGTTCTCCCTTTCTTTCTCTGTCTTCCTCTTGCTCTCTCAGGGCCTTTGGCTCAGGTGGAGGCTCTGAGGGAGGAGAATGATAGTCTGAGGTGTCAGCTGGATGCATACAGGAATGAAGTGGAGTTACTGAAGCAGGAGCAGAGTAAAGCCCAGCCGCAGCGCTCTGAGGAGGACAGCACACGCCAGCAACAGCTCAGCTTCCTCCAACAGGCCCTACAGGGCATGCAGAAGGTAAACACACAGTGCACACAATGTGGTTGTGTGTATATACATGTATATGTATGTATGTATGTATGTGTATATATA